>JAFFST010045865.1:220576-231435 GCA_022414735.1 Noturus placidus | reverse complement strand
TTTATATCTTTATGTTTGAGGCCTGAAATGTGGCAAAAGGTCGAACAGTTCAAGGGGGCCGAATACTTTCGCAAGGCACTGTATATTAAATCGCTGAGCTGTAATTAGTTCACCTCCTTAATTAGAAATCCTACAGAGTATTGAAGCGTGACATTAGAAGTGACGTCTGAACTTGTGAAGAAACCACACACTCTTTTTTTTTAAAGATCTTTATCTCACTTTTATATGTGTTTCATTTGATCAATAAAATGCGTGATCGATATACCAAGCCACCCGCCTGTCTCTGTCCTTGGATTTGGCCGGACGGAGTTTCTCTTACGGTTCATACTATTGACTTTTCTGTCCATTTATAATTGCTACTTTCAAAATGTCCTCTCCATAAACTGGGGAATTTTGTGCAATCGTTGTTCAGGCTATTCCTTGAAACCACATTTGTATAAACATTATAAGCTGTTGGCCTGATTTATATATATAGCGAGCGCCATCTGTCTGGCTGCATTAATTTGTCGTTAACTGAATATGACCTAAAAGTGCCATGCCGTGGGGCAGGAGAGCAGGATGCAGTGAGAAGGAAAAGACAGAAGAGAAGTCATCAAGCTCACATGAAGCAGCTGTGTGGTTTGCACAGGAATCCAGAGGATGGCGGAAAGTGGGAGAGCGAGCGAGAGACAGAGAGAGAGATTACAGAAACAGAGAATAAGGGAAGGGGAGCTGGAATGAGGCGTCAGGAGGAAATGAGGAGAAAAAAAATGAAAGAAATAAGGAGGAATGAAGAAAGACGCATTTAAGTCGAGAAAAGTTGTGGGACTTATTGAAGTTAAGGAGAGCTTAAAGATGCCAAAGCTTCAGACACAGAAACCCACAGTGATGTGTTTGTGTGTGCGAGAATGCGAGGTGCAATAAATCAAGTGAAAATCGTTAAATGTTAGTGAAGATTTAGAACAGTGCAGATTGGCAGCGTCTCTCTAGACACATAAAACACACACACACACACACACACACACACACACACACACACACAGAGTGACACACTCACCCACACCTGCAGCAGCTGCCTGACACCCTGAAATCATGTGTGTTCTCACACTGACTCAATTACAGCCTATGAGACTATAGCGCGTTATTAAGTGGCTTTATATGAGAGAATAAACAGCCTCCTTTTGCAGCATTTATACATGACTTTACGCATGAACACACAACCCTTCAGCATGAACACTATTCTGATGAACTTCAGTCCAACCAGAGAGTAAATCAAATCTACTATATATTCTGTTTTACACTAGGAGTTGAGAGTGTGTACATTTGAGGTGTGTACTGGCAGAGTAAAATGTGATTTGTGCGGTTACAATGTGTGTTCACTGGATGTTGCAATCACTACTTAGGGTATTTTGGAGTAGGTCGAGAATTGACTTGTGGTATAAAAGAAGACATTTCAGAAGTCAAACTAAGTTCTGGATGGAAAATTCAACATGTATAAGCTATCATGAAATACCATAGGATTGCTATGGGCATTGTTAGGATCATCTGATTCAGGAAGAGATTCGATAGAGGATTCGTCTTCTATCTTCAGTCTCACTTGTTAGATCGTGTATGTCATAATGTTACCATTTTCGATAATAACCAAAACAGGAAGGCAGAACAATAATTAAAAACCATTAAACAGTCAGAGGTCACGTGATGAGTTTACATAAATACATTCCAATGATTGTCATGTGTGTAAATAGAAGTCAGGTCTGGTAATGAGAGTCTGGTGACTGATCACGTGAAGGAGTGGAATTGTTCTAGGAGCTTGTATTTTAGTAATGGTATTATCAAGAAAAAAACACTAATCCAGTGTGAAATTACTTACAAGTAGAAGATAGTGTAGTGATAAGGCAAAGATGTTAGAGTGGGTTTTGTTGGTAGAGCACAAAACACATTTTTGTTGACAGTCCTGCCGTATAAGGAAGGGTAATGTGGTTTCCTCCAGAAAGATCCTGTTGATTATGCATGCTGTATTCATTATGGTTTAATTACAGTACACAAAAAGCAGGTTAGCATATAGCCAGTGAACACCAACATCATGAACTCTAATTTTGAAAGACAGCTAATTTAATGTTGAGTTAGTAGGGATGAAATGGAACATGGCACTTTTATTTCTAAAGTGAAGTTCTTAGTAAGAACGCCAAAGAACTAGCTCCTGCTATGAATTTGTAGGTTATTTGCTAAAGGATTTATAATACTGGTGTAACCTGTTCACTTTATTTGACTGAGAAGGCACTTTCTTAGAAATTAGAACAAAGATGGATACATTACATGTCACGTCTTGAAGTTGTAAATACATCCAGGCTTTTCCATTGATTACCTGAGAAAAGGTTGTGCGATGTGTACATGAACACAATGTAGAGGCGAACTTCATATGAATGGGTTGCTTAGGTTTTTGAATTCTCAGGCTTTGTTAACAAAATATTTCTTGATACTTTCCTCTGGCTTAGGGTACGATGTCAGGTTTATTGAGGCTTCAGAGAAATGCAATTTCCAGTAGATCACTATCTTCCGTTTGATAAAAACAACATTTCCGTCTAAAATATTGTACGAGCTGTGTGTGTGTATTTGGTTTTTGTTATTATGATTCCATTTCTGAGTAAAAAGCCACTTGAGTAGCACATTTTAATTAGAATTCTAGTCTACAGACCCAAACCCCATGTTAGTGCAGTAGATTATAAAGCTCAACTTGGCTTTTGTTCTGGGTCTGTGAAGGCTTTCCAGTGATCGCAAATCTCAGAATGCATGCAGCGTTCTATCCGATCCTACAGGCCTTTTGACCGCAACTTCAAAGAGCATACTGTATAAGAGAACACGCAGGACCAACATCTATTATCAATTTTTCATGATTTGGTTTCTCTCCGCTTTTTTCCTGCGTTTCATGCTGAGAATATGCATCCCGGCACCCCCTTTACTGCCCAAAAATTCCATGTGGAGCCCAACATGTAAAAGAAACTGTACGATAATCAATTTGAAGGAGAGAGGTGTGAAATTATTCATCACAGTGAAGAAAGGAGGAAAGAGTATGAGAAGGAGGAGCTCTTGTGAAGAGAAAAGTTGCCACTTGAGTGAGCATGAGAGTTTTGAGCGCTACAAAGGTATCAATCAGTATATTTGGAGCACATTCTCGTTCTCAGAGCCCTCCGTCCTGACCCCAGGGGTACAAAAATGTCATGTTTGACCTTGCCTTGCATTGACATGACTTGACTGTGTGTGCATGTTACTTGTAATTGATGAGGGGCAAATAGGGCATGTGAATACACATCAATTCCAATCCACTTTCTAGGTTTATTTCAGAATTGCCTCACACTTTGGTGGCCCAGATATCACCAACTGCCTCAATCAAGCTGAAATGGTTCTCAAGCGACTGAATCCACTTTGGTCTGGATGATAGATGTAGGAGAAGTTTCCCGAGATGCTTGAACCAAAATCCGAACGACAGGAGCCGCACCCAGCAACGATGGGAGAACATCTCCAAAATTAGAGCAGCAGGACACACCAACTAATATGAACCATGTGTTGGCTGGCACTAAATGTAGAGCTTCACTGCACTCTTATTTAGGGGATAGTGTACAAAGAGAAAGAAAGAAAATGGTGGAATGTTACAAAAAGCATAGAATGAATTGAGCGCCTTTGCCTTTTTGTGTCATAAAAGAGTTCTCGACCTGAAAGGGATGACGAACTGTAGAATGGACTGATTTCCTTCGACCTGTTCTTTATCCTCTTCTAAATAACTTTTGCTTCACTCAGCTGGATAAAGGGTTTTTTTATCTGAGAACTTCTTGGTAAGAAGTCACATCACTCTAAGCTCGAAACTGACTTTTTCACTGTTTCTCTGAAAAGCAGATGGTTTTAGGCACTCAGCCATGTACCACTGGTGTCCTCGCTGAACCCTGTCAGTGGATTTGTGTGGGACGCCTCAGTGCCACTGCTGTGCATGTTCTGATATCTCTGACGCTGCCAGCTTTTCATGCTGCCTGTTATTTGGCTGTCCCAGAGATGTTCAGTCATAGCAGACATATGAGTTATGTACTTAATGGGCAGTTGTGTGTGGACAGATCTTGGCAGAAGCCGCTTTTTGCAGATGATCACGAGGCTGTCTTTAGAGTGTCTTGTGATTTGGATTGAAGTAAAACAGGCAAAGAGGGGAGGAAAAGAGAATAACGGCTGCTAACTTTCTCCCATTTTAACAGGAAGTGATTTTGACAGCTCTAAAATATGCCACCTAGTCCAAGCATCCTTTCGATGATTCCCAGTCTGTTGGCGTGGGCTTTCACAATGTTGATACTCGATATAGAACATGCTGCAGTTATGGATGAGTGTTTTAGCTCTGGAGCGTAAAAAGCCATTTCACATTCCCCATTTATGCCCAGATTTCTAGCGCTGATGATGACTGGTTTAAAAGCTGAGGGAATAACCCATTTCATGCAGCTCACACTGATACGATTGCATTGTCTCAGGAAGGAAACCCACTAGAGCAGTCATCCAGAGAGGATAATGCATTTGCCAGAGGAAAAAAAAAGAAAATATGCGTAGATAGGCACACTCCAGAAATAAACAGCTTCGCACACCATTGCGCACACCCATGTACACATGCACCCAGCATACACACCACATATCCATACATTTTACATAAGTGGAACACATGGTGCATTACTGTTTGACATTTGCTTGCGTGACCTTTCCACGTCTCCACCGAGGATGCAGCAGGTCCTCCTGGTGTGTAGAGCAGCTAGGATAATAGCTTTGCTCTCGTTTCTGTTTTAAATGCTAAAGGCCTGGGCACATGGATCACTGAGCGAAAGCACGTGACAGGCTGAGATGCAGCTGATTTGGGAAGCTGGGTTACATGCCATGTCCCTGTGTTTGGTTTCTGTCACTGATGGGCTGATCAAAACACAATGGGAATTAACCAACGCATGCTTGACCTTATCAAATAGTGCCCTTCACTGGCCCTGATTCTCCCAACTTCATGGATTCTCTTGTGAGCAATTATATCTTCACTGAAGGTGGCATTTCATTCTCTAATGTATTCTCTAATATTTAAAGTTCCAATGACCAGCTCTTGGTTTTCTGGACCAACATACTGAAATAAATAGCTATTCCTGAAGAAATTAGTCATTTCTTGGGAAACTGTCTAAACATTTTTTTTTAACACTGACTCATCTTGCACTCTGTACTAAATATGTATCCAATTAGGCAAGGGTTATACTTGACATGTGACTATATGTACATTATGATGCAGCAACCATGCAAACAGTATTGTTTACCTGTTCACCTGCATATTTTTTGTACATCTGAATGATTAAAAACTATCTACTAAGGGCAGGTCAAAGCTAAATCATCCCTCACCTTTTCTAGAATACCTTCTTTGGTCACTTCCTCTGATTTTGCACAACAGTGATCAGGAATTTGACAAAGCAATGATAAGGTATATAAAGAGGAAAAAGATAGAAATAGCACAGCATTGCAAATACAGGTGTTATATCAGATCATTAAACTAATTCTGCCGAAAAACTGACGACAAAAGGCACCATCACGTACAGTAGCTTCACATACTGCCCCCAGTGTTGGTACTATGGTATTGCACCACGTATATGAAGCGGCCATCTTGTGTATGCTTACATGCCCCAGCCTTAAATATTCTCTTTGCAGCAAACCTCTTTACATACCCTATGTAATGTCCTGTTTTAAATGGAAAGGTGCCAACATACAGAATCAAGTCAAGACCCTCAAGCCATTTCATGAGAACTTTAATTAAGAATCGTTTCCATTTTTCATACTGTTTTAGGTTTTCTTTCTATATTATGTGTTACCTAATATTTTCTAAATTCTTTCCATATTCAAAATCATTCGATGATTTTGCAAGCCTTCTTTTACAAAAGAACTATGCACACAACACACACATTAAAATATTCACACTCAAAAACAAATATTCGCTAAAGGTTGCGTGGAACAGTGCAAATAACACCATTCGGGGTAGGACGTGAATTTATATCGGGGGTGTTAGATGGGTAGGGTGGAGCGACGAGAGGAGATCCTGTGCCGCAGGATCCGTTTAACATTCAGGAGCTCATATGCTGAATATTCTGTCCATAGGGAAGCCAGGCATTTTAAAATTGTAAATCGTTGTTGAATTTGTAAATATTAGCGAATTGTAAATTCAGGTGATTTTCCAGATATCCTTCAGGCTTACAATTTTGTGCACCTTTACCTAATCCATCTTTTCTTTTTCTTTTTTAATATATCCAATTACTGCCTCAAACAGGGCTAGTGTAATGGAGTACAGGCAGCCCATTCAAATGGTAATGTAGCTGTCTCCGAGAGGTCCTCACTTATTCATAAGGATAGAAGTGGATTTATTCATCACTATTTACTGCCCTTATAGTGGATTATTCTAATGAGGGATGCATTGTAAGTGCATGGTGGTCTGTCCATGCCAGAGTACAGTTGGATCAGTAGAAATGGCCTTTTACAGACATGGAAGGTTTGGTCGCATTCAAGCTGAGAGATCTAAGAGTGACAAATGGTTAGGAAGGTTTTGAGCTGAAAGGCCGTTTTGCAGTGTGCTGGAACGTTTTGAGACAGAGATGAAAAGAGAGACAGCGAGTCCATCCGAGAACAATGTGCTAAGATCAGCATCAGGTTTCCTGGGCTGCACAGCACTCGCTTTGAAGTGGGATCTATAAAACTGACCATGCTTCCTAACCACAAAAGTCTCTTTTCTGTTTTTACAGTTTGGCCTTTTTAGCCTAAACATTTTTTCACACCCAAAACCAAAAAGACATTAGACACTCTCTAAAATATTCAACTTTTGTGTTATTCAGCCTGTGTTTGGTAGTTTATATATATATATATATATATATATATATATATATATATATAAATTGTACGATTCAAGCACTTAAGGATGTAACCCAAATACAAATAAATTTTTTGGAATGAACTGATAATGTGATTTGAACATAGCACGATATAGATACGGCTAGGGGGTGCATAATGTTTTGCTTTGTTGTTTGTTTGGGGTTTTTTTTTTAATAAAAACGCTTGTCTGGTTTAGACTAGTGGTATGCATCAGGACTGCGATTCCAAGGGATTCCATAAAAAAAAATCATGCAGGTGGGAGGTTTTTACTTTCATGAAGCTCACAGGGCAAAGAAAGACCACATTCGGTAACATGAACAGGTTGTGCTTACATCATCCTTCATGTCTGATCAGGGTTGTCATGGTATTTTGGGAATATATCAGGGCGGCTGATATAGGCAGTGGGTAGAGAGGGTAGTCCACTAATCCACTAATCGTAGGGTTGGTGGTTCGAATCCCGGCCCGGGTGATTCCATACCGAAGTGTCCTTGGGCAAGACACTGAACCCTAAGTTGCCCCCGATGGCAAGCTAGCACCTTGCATGGAAGCTCTGCTACCATTGGTGTGTGAGTGTGTCTCATTTGTAAGTCGCTTTGGATAAAAGCGTCTGCTAAATGAGTAAATGTAAATGTAAATGTAATGAATATACTACAGAAGACAGAACAAACAAAAATAATAACTGCATGAGCAGGAAAACAGATTTGAGATCTATTATGAATGATGTCCATACATCCATTTTCCATACCGCTTATCCTACACAGGAACCAGGGAACTCGGGGCACAAGGTGGGGGACACACTGGATGAGGTGCCAACCCATTGCAACACACATTCAAACACTACACACAGTCTGGAAATGCCAATCAGCCTACAATGTATGTCTTTGGACTGGGGGAGGAAACCAGAGTACCCAGAGGAAACCCCTGAAACACGTGGAGAACATGCGAGCTCGGCACATTCAGGGCAGAGGCGAGATTTGTCCACCAACCCAGAGGTACAAGATAAACATGCTAACCACTAAGCCACTGTTCCTCCCCCTGGTTTGATGTCATATTTTATTTTAAAATATGTAGTAAACAGATAATGGCATTGTATTACACTCCTAATACTTACAGTATGTTGCGTTTTTAGAGTGTTTTCTAAAAATGTGTTCACACTTAATCTCTTTCTGATGAATTATTGCTGAATACCTGTGTAAAATATGTGTGTGAAAAGGGTTTAAAAGAGAAGTAGCATTTCTAGTTCAAGAGAAAACTCTTACTCCAGTTCTTTTAGATAACATTTGGCAATGCCTGTTGCATTACATCGCTTATATTAAATTAAGAAACTTGCTGTTAGCACATCAGCGTGTTAGATATAGTTTTGGCACTCGCTTGGGAACAACGGCTGGCAGCGTGCCACAGCTACAAGGGGCATGGAGAAACGCTGCCAGATTCTTATCTGTGACAGTATCTATAAGTCTGTACTGTATGTAGGTCAAATCTCTCTCTCTCTCTCAATCTTGTTCTCTCTCTGGGCCTAACAGTCTTATCAGTGCTGTGACCTGGCTGTAACTGTCAAGTGATTCATCTCAGCTCATGTTCTCTTTGTCTCTCTTGCGTGCTGCGGTGTCTTTGATTGTCACACAAGGCACCGACTAACAAGCCATTGAGCTGCACTTTGCACTCGAATCGATGCTCTCTGTGTCCACACTCATACTGAGTCACACCTAATCACAGGCCTCCAGCCTGCTGTTATCGCTCCAGCTCAGCGCCACACACACACGAACACTCACACAGACATGAGTTGTTGTGTTTGACCAAGGCGGGTGATTATGGACATGTCCAGGCTTGTCTGCTCAACTGCTGCAACGATAATGTAGGGTAGTGTAGGGATTTGGCCTGGCAGACTTTAGAATACTGCCACACGCCGGGTTGCCAGGGTCATATTTTGTTTGTTTTATTCCCCATCAAATAGGGACACTTTTTTACATTTAAACGATCTTGTTTTAATGCAAATAAAGGGAATGTGCAATTGGTGTATCTATGATGTACAGAACAGTTTTTATTTTAAAAGATATTATTGGGTCTATGGAGTTGATAATTGCTGTGTTAGACAATGATAAAAAAGGCACACTTCAGCTACTACAAATCAGAAATGTCTGTGTTTTACATTGAAAATGTTTCCCAAGTTGAAAGAATTAGAAATACGAAGAAAAATGTATCACTCTTTTCCAGTGTCCCAACTATTTTGGCTACTTTCTTCTGTATTTTTGTGTAGTTTTTGAGATTTTGTTGGAACGGAAGTTTTGCTGAGATCTGGCAACCCTGGCCGTTCTATTGTCCGTGCTACACATTTGACTGTGTGTGTGGGTGTGTGTGTGTGTGTGTGTGTGTGTGTGTGTGTGTGAATATGCATTTGACTATGTGTGTGTAATGGAACTTATGGCCCTCAGAAACAGGAACTATGCTTTTTCCATGGGCCATTGGTACAGCAGTAAATGTTTTAGTCGTGTGGTTTTGGGGTACCAAAAGAAATGAATGGTAATAATGGTGGTGTAGTGCGCCAGAACGATGATGCGGTTACTTTTACTGTCATCACAGAGAACATTTCATTCAAGTCGTCTTTCATTCATTCATACATTCATTCGTTCATCTTCAGCAATAGCTTTATCCTGGTTAGGGTTGTGGTGAATCCGGAGCCTGTCCCAGGACCAGACAGCTTGAGCCAGGAATGTCAGACATCCTGGATTAAACTCCAGAGAGGGTGTTTCTGCACACTCACATTCATACGTTTATTCACATGTATGGGCAATTTAACAGAGCCAGTCTACAAACCAGGACGGTTTCCAAGGTGGGAGGAAACCGGTGAATCCAGAGGAAACCCACTTTGACATGGGGAGAACATCCATGGGAAAATTCCACACAGACAGTAACCTGAGCTCAGGATTATGGAAAATAAATTAGAACTCGAGCCCTGGTTGTACTGCTTCTTCTTTGGTACAGGTTTGTTTTTGAGTGGTGGAAAACCTACTCAATATGTATTTGATTCATTCTGTAGACAGGAAGTGTGACAGGAAGTGTGACTTTCTGAAGTGAAGTGGTTTGAGCTCTGGTTTAATATTTATTTGCATGTATGGTCGTGTGTGTGTGTGTGTGTGTGTGTGTGTGTGTGTGTGTGTTAGTGTGTGTGTTGACAACCTGGAGGGGAAGCAAACCGGTCATAAAACCTGCCTGGAACAGAAAGCACTTTCGTTCACCATTTTTGAGGCTTGCTAGAGGACAGAAAGTGTCAAGGGAAGAAAAAACAAAACAAACGTGACATTGTGCATTTGCCATGCAGGCTCAGCTCTGCCAGAATCGTTACTGTGACTGTTACTATGCCTGGTTAAAAGTGGATCTGGGCCCAGATAACAAGCTCGCTGTCTGCTGCGTGGCTGGCCATGAAACCCCTTGTTGCCTGTTTTAACTTTTATTTCTTCCTTTAGTCAGAAAAGAGAGCATTTCTCCGTGGACAAGGCTGAGAGCGATGTAGTGAGACATGCGAGCCAGGGATTGCGTGGTGAATTTGAGCCAGGCAGGGTCAGTGGTTAGAGACTAAAGCAGACCACCACCACTTAGCAGACCGCTGTGTGCTGTAGAGCTGGACTATAGAGCAGACTTAGACACGGAAGCCCCTTTCATAAACAGACCTCTCTGTGTCTCTGGCTTTCTCATTACCTGTCAAGGCCACTCTCACTCTGTATTTTTTTTTTTTACACACACACACACTTTCTGCATGCTGGTTTCTATGTTTACGCTCTCGTCGATAGTGATTCAATGTTTAGACATCACTGTTGGAGAGTAAGGGTGGGAATTACAGTGGTGTGAAAAAGTGCTTGCCCCCTTCCTCATTTCCTGTTCCTTTGCATGTTTGTCACACTTAAGTGTTTCGGAACATCAAACCAATTTAAACAATAGTCAAGGACAACACAAGTAAACACAAAATGCAATTT
>JAFFST010045865.1:172977-196578 GCA_022414735.1 Noturus placidus | reverse complement strand
TATATATATATATATAAGAGGAAGAGACAGAGAAATACATAGCTAGCTAGTTTTCTCTGAGAGATAATCAGCTAGCTAGCTAAGCTTTTTTCTTTCATCAAACAATGCAGCTTTTCACATTGAGAGGTTTGAGAGCTTCCAGAATTTTCCAACAATACTGATACAGTGCAAAACCAATAAAAACCACAACCTGTTGTGTTTGACCTGAAATCTGGTTTCTACATAAAAGGATCATTGCAAATAATAGAACATATTCTGGAAATATATTAAACACATCATATATCACATGGAGGCTGATGAATGTGCAGAAAATATGAATTAGCTATAATGAAATATTCTCTCCACAGCAATATTAAAAAGAATTCCCAGCGCCTAAGTCTCCTATTCCGACATGACAGCATGTACTGTATTATCAGAGATTGACTGTAGGACCTGCGATCAGTGTAGGGCTCTAAAAGCTGTTGAGATATTTAAGTTTACTCTACTCTTAATCGCTCATTTTATTTATATTCATGTAATTGGAAGAATTTTCAAAGGAGATGTGAAATGTCAAGTCTCTGTATGAAAACGGACACATTTAGTATGAATTAAAGATGGTAATATGACCTTAATATGTTCCAGAGAACCAACACAGAGCTTGTTCAACTTATCCCATTCCCAAGATGACATTAGCATGCTCACGGTCTCTTTCCCATGTGCTGAATTTGATGGTCAGAATATACGGTTGGACAGCAAAGAGACAGGAAGGAGGGTGAGGAGGTGAAGGAGTGATTGATTCTGTCCTGTACATTCTCTTGTGGTCTGATGTGTCCCGGAATGTGACAGCATCAGACGATTATTCTTCAAAGGGTTTGTGCTTTGTTCCCTGCTTCCAGATGTTCTCCTCAGTGTCTCATCTGGACCATTGTCCTCTTATAGTCAGGGATTTCTGGGTATAATCTTAATGAAGTATCAGTGAAGTATTTTTTAAAGAATGTATAAGGACAGTTCATGCATTGATGTATATTAATCTATTTTTGTGTATGTTATACATAGTACCAGCAGGTGACTTTTGATGTACCTCTATAAATCTCACAATCTGTTTTCTTGAAACACCACCACACCTCTATATAACCTGAGAGCTGTCTTTCTTGATTCAGCAACGCTGAGGCCTCAGCCCTTGTCAAATGTGCGGTAACGCGATGACACTTCAAACCCTTCTCTCCCAGTAGGGCTGAGCCTAGCTCTCACTAAAGAACTGAGCGTCTTTGAAACGCTCTCCTCCTCTAGGGCACCTTTGTGGCCTCCACTAAAGCACACAAGTGCCTTTTATGAGTTTGAGGAATGTGTCAGTTCGTGGAGTATAGAGGTCAGGCCTCAGGCGTCCACCGACTCTGGCCTGAGGGGCAGTCAGACGAGCTGCTATAAATCTGCCCACCAGGCGATTAGCTCTGACTGAGACCTCTCCCAGACATTCACACTCATAAGACTCATAAGGTCTCCACTTGTTTGTGGACATGCTCAAGTGATCATCAAAACCTCCCCAGCTTTCTAGTACTCCTGTTTTTATTGCTTTTAATTATGGCTAAACAAATGCACAACACCTTAAATTCACTGATGTGTATCGACATTCTCTTGGAATTGTGTGCTTTGGAACAATAAAACTGGTAGAAATTGTGTTCAATTTTGGTCATTTACATTGACGGATGGTTTTTGTTAAGTCTTTTTACTGAGGAAAAATAGCTAACTGTGTCAGTTACAACAGCTGCTAAAGCTTCGATTGCCTTAAACATTTAAAGTAGTGTTTGAAATTTGCCAGACTCCATAGTATACTGCAGTTATTCCCCACAAACTGATCCTTGGGGAGCCCAGATGGTCCACAATTCTGCACTGTCCCAGCTCCCAACACATCTAAACAAAGCATTTAAGGGAACTGAATACCGGGTACCAGTGTGTTGGGAGCTGGGAGAAAGCAAAAATATGGAGTCCCTGGAGCCCAATTTGTTTAAACCCTGGTTTACTGTAAATTTAGAGTGCTTTTGTTAAGTGAACAGTCACTGGTTATATGACATCAGACATCCGATACTTTTCTCAATTTCTCTCTGCAGTGAAGTTCATTAGACTTTGGTCAGTTTGTTATTTTGGCTCTGTTGTCCTGTACTTTGAATGGAAATTAAATAATGTTTGTGATGTTCATTTCAGGGAATCATTTCAGGGAAACAAAAGTAATTGGACACTTGGCTGCTCCGTTGTCTCTTGGCAGGCTGTGTAGTTGCATCATTACTTCTTACAAACGAATTTTGTATGTTTTAAACATTGCATTCAGCTGTTACCTCTCAATGTGAAAACCAAAGACACATAGGTATGTTGAAATCAGCTCTTTGATATATTGTTTATAAGCAATAATAATGCTGGAACATTACAGCAGTTCAGTCAGGGACATTTTTTGAAAACTAATTAAAAATTAGTGGTTGAACCGTAGGGGTTTTATAAGTGTTAATACTGAGTGCAATGAACAGTGAGGCCAATAAACAACAATGCAGATTCAGATATCTTTTTTTAAATACAAAAGTAAACAAAAAAAACCCACTAAAATCACATAACTTTACTAATTTTATTAATCATACATCACCAAAAGAAGTGTTATACAGTATATTAAAAAATAATAAAAAATTAAATGCCACCTCAGGACCAAGCCTTTTTTTCTGTATGTACTCTATCCTTTTCTTACTAAAAATGAAAGACATTTAATTAAATTTAGATTAGAATTCAAATGAAACAAAATCCCTCAGTCAGCTAGTCCCACACACTTTTTTATCTTTAAAATTTATTTTAAGACTCACTTATTTCAATTACCTAACCTTTAATTTGATTCTTTCTTGTTCTTCTGTTTCCTTCTTGTCAATTACCTTGATGTCTCTTAACCTTTTTTCAAATCATTTGTATTGTAATCAGCATTGCTGTTATTATTATTATTATTATTATTATTATTATTATTATCATTATTATTATTGTTAGGGGGGTAAGCACAGTTCAACCACAGAACCCACTTGTTTTTTTTAATTATTGTTATTATTATTATCATTAGTAGTAGTACTAGTAGTAGTATTAAAAACTACCAAGAAATCAACAAACACTTCCAACATTTTGCATTGGAAATGAATGCCTCTCTCTATCTTGTTTTTCAGATCCGAGGTGGAAAGCTGATGATTACTAATGCAAGGAAGAGTGATGCTGGGAAATACATCTGTGTGGGAACCAACATGGTGGGAGAGCGAGAGAGCGAGATTGCTGAACTGACTGTTTTAGGTAAACACCTGTATTCTGGCTTCAGGCATTCTTTATCTTGTGTCTTGGCCTTCCTGAACTGTGGCTGTAGCATGGGAGAGTCCCACCATCTTTCTAATTGGAGAACTGGATGTGCTTCCTCTCATTTGCTTGACAAATTGAAAGGGTTTAGCTACGTAATAACGGACCTGCTTGTGCAGCTGTTCCTCAGTTCCCTCTCTCTTCACTCAGCCTTTTGATCCCTTCGTTGTGCCCTATTTGCCTGCCCAGGTCCCGACCAGCTGTGCTCTCTTGATCTGGCCCAGACTGTTGACCCTCACGCCCCACCAAGTCTCCTCCCCTTCATTTCTCATTTTATCCATCTCCACAAACTGAAAACACTTCCTGTCTGCCTAGACACCTTATCACATGATCAGCTGGGCCCAGAACCAGCATGCACACATTTAGAAAAGCAAGTAAAAACATTTAGCGCTAATAGAATAATGCTGTTGATTGAAGCAACAGATCAGAGGCTCTCAGGAGTGCCTAGAAATACATGGGCAGGAAAACCCTAAAAGGATTAATATATGATTTTTTTTTCATTTATTCATAAATATGTTTTTCATACTTTACTTTCCTTTTGATGAAAATTGCTGGATTACATGAACACTTCAGTGTGTTCTCACATTAACCACCACCCAGGGCACATGGCATGTATTGAGAAAAAAAATATTGAAAATGGTTACTTAATGCTCACTTACATTGTTTAAGGGCACTTGATGATGTCTGTCAATAAACATTTAAGATACCTAACTTTATAACACCAATTTAAAACTACAATATTGTGCAAAAGTCAGAGACGACCCTTTAAAAAAGTTTTCATTATTATTATTCTGTACATACATAATGTTATTATTTCCTGGCAACCAATAATAATTGGAAAATGTACACTACATTAATTCCATTTTCAGACAAACAGCCACACTGTAAAACCAGATAAGTTCATTTAACTCAAAACATTTGATGTTTAGTTGATAAAACTATCTTTAAGACAAATACACTTAAATATAACAAGTTTGAGTAAATTTTTTGTTATATTTAAGTGTATTTGGCTTAAAGAAATTGATTCATCAACTTTAAATTTTTGAGGTACCGTATTTTCCGCACTATAAGGCACAGTCTCAATTACGGGGTCTATTTCTGTACTTGACCAATACATAAGGCGCACCGTGTTATAAGGCGCAAACGGTTGTTACGCCAACCAAAGTCGCACAACATTTTTACAGATTTTGGAACTCAGTCCACACATAAGGCGCACCGGATTATTACGCGCACGGCCGATTTTTGAGAAAATTTAAGGATTTTAGGTGCGCCTTATAGTGCGGAAAATACGGTAATTAGTTTCATCAAATTTTTTGAGTTAAATGAACTATCCGGTTTTACAGTGAATGCAGTGCTTAGTTAGGCAGGTCAAAGTTTAATATAGATTTGATTAGATATTTGCTGTTGAAGACCTTTGTGTAAGTTATTAAGAATGACAATAATGATAGGAAAATGTATTTAACATAAAACATACAAAAGTCTTCAACCATGGCAAAACCATGCCAGCAGAAAATAAATAAATGCCCTCTACAGCATATCAGAGCCAAGATTTTATACTTTTAATTTGTAAGTTTGACTGAAGAATTCATGAAAACTTTCTACCAAATCACATTTTGCATAATCTAGCACAACACCACCGCTTAGCCTTCCATTATGAGTGAGTTTTGCATAAATTGATCGTTTTCTTTTCTCAGTACAGGAAAATATGTTGAGATTCTCATCATCATGTTCAGGATAATCATCCTCATTTTAAAACTACAAAACTCAAGAACTGCATGGTCCTGTAGGTCCCTTCTGTACAACGTCAAGAAAATCAGACCCTACATCACCGAACAGGCTACACAGATACTAGTCCAGGCTCTTGTCATATCAAAACTGAACTACTGCAATGCACTACTCTCAGGTCTCCCAGCCAGCTCCATCAAACCCCTTCAGATGATTCAGAATGCAGCAGCACGTCTCGTCTTCAACCAGCCCAAAAGAACCCATATCACACCCCTCTTTATCTCCCTCCACCGACTTCCTGTAGCCACCCATATCAAGGCCTTGATACTTCAACACTCTCCTGAAGGATTACGTTCCCTCACGCAATCTGCGACTGATTAATGACCGATGCTTAGTAGTGCTTAGTCAGCGTGGTTCAAGGTCTCTTTCCAGAACCTTCACACTAAATATCCCTCAGTAGTGGAATGAACTTCCAACCTCAATCCGGTCCGCAGAATCTGTCACTATCTTCAAAAAACGGCTAAAGTCCCACCTGTTCCGTGAGCACCTAACTAATCTTTAAAATGCCAACCGCACGTTATCCTAAAATAAATAAATTAATCAAATTAATAAAAAAAAAAACTTACCCTTACACTTCTAGTCTGTGTTCTTTGCTTCTCTAGAACTCAATTAAAAGATCTTGTATGGTAGTACTACTTGTATTGTTCTCCGCTTGATATATCGCTTGTATTTCCAATCGCTTTGGATAAAAGCATCTGCTAAATGAATACATGTAAAAATGTAAGGGGCGCACGGTGGCTTAGTGGTTAGCACGTTCGCCTCACACCTCCAGGGTCCGGGGTTCGAGTCCCGCCAGGGCCATGTGTGTGCGGAGTTTGCATGTTCTCCCCGTGTGTCGGGGGTTTCCTCCGGGTACTCCCCCAGTCCAAGGACATGCTAGGCTGATTGGCGTGTCTAAAGTGTCTGTAGTGTATGACTGTGACTGTGAGTGTGTGTTTGTGCCCTGCGATGGACTGGCACCCTGTCCAGGGTGTACCCCGCCTTGTGCCCGTTGCTCCCTGGGATAGGCTCCTGGTCCCCCCATGACCCTGAAAAGGAGTAAGCGGTTGAAGATGGATGGATGGTAATGTAAGTGTAAAATTGGTATGCTTGTGTTTTCCAGAGAGACCCAGCTTCACGAGGAGGCCCACCAGTGTGGTGGTGCTGGCTGATGAGAGTGTGGAGTTTCGCTGTGAGGCCCGTGGAGATCCTTTTCCCACCGTCCGCTGGAGGAAAGAGGATGGAGAATTACCCAAGGGGAGGTAAAGCTTCATTCCCTTGGGCAGCCTGTATCCCCTGATCTTATCATCTGCTCTTGAAGGCAGTTCAGATTGTGAAAGAGTGCTAATGCTCTTGCTCTGCATGGTTTAACATTTTTTTTTAATGCTTGAGCATGCCCGATTATATTTTATGGCTCATTATCCTAAGCCTTTTGTGAGTTGAATCAGTAACAAAAGCTGAAAAACCACACAGAGTAGTGACTCTAGAGGGGTGTTACTGTACAGTGTCCTCCAAAACTATTGGAACACCAAGGACAATTCATTTGTTTTTGCTGTAGACTGAAGACATTTGGGTTTGAGATGAAAAGATGAATATGAAAAGATAGTTTAGAATCTCATTTTTTTTTTTATTTAGACCAGGATATTTATATGCGGATGTTTTAAACAATATAGAACATTTTGTATTAGACCACCAGTCAGTAGGCAAGCAAAAATATTAGAACCGTTTTTTTTTCTTTCTACCAAGGTGTGTCCTGTTAAATTGATTTGTTTAAACAATAAATAGCTCTGAAAATCTATTCTTCGTTGTAAAAGTTGAATGTTTTAGACTGGCCAAGTCAGTCACCAGACCTAAACCCAATTGAGCAGGGTTTCACCTTCCAAAGAGGAGACTGAAGGGAAGAACCATTAAGGCCAACAAATGAACTGGCCTTCTTGTTCCAGTAGTTTCAGAGGGGACTGAGTGTACATGAGGGAAATGTGATCTAGCCATTGAAAAGATTTTGAACTGTGTTTATGTACATCATTTAGATTTGTTTCCCTACACTTTGCCATCTCTTTAAAGGTACGAGATCCTTGAAGACCACACACTGAGCTTGCGACGCGTAACTCCGGCTGACGTGGGCTCCTATAGCTGCCTTGCTGAAAACATGGTGGGCAAGGCTGAGGCTTCCGCTACGCTGACTGTGCATGGTGAGAATCCACACACACACACACACACACACACACACACACACACACACACATGGCACACAACACCTAACACACCTGCATGGGCAGGAAAAAGAAACCAAATCTCAGGGTTATGTCTCTGACATAACATTGCCAGTGCATGACTTCATGTCCTCATAGCACCATTTAATGGTAACTGGTACAGCCTTTTTAAATACAGTATGTAATCAGATTACAAATTGGATTTCAAATTGTGGTTTTGTCTTTGTACTGAGCTAGCAGGCTTTTAGTGCAGGGGTTCAGGACCTCTCAGCACAGCCCACAACATTTTGGACAGAGCAGTGTGTAGGCGGTAGAGGGGAGGAAAGACAAGCCAGGGTCTGCATTATGGAGCGACATTCACAGGCTATTTTTAAATAAAACAAAGTTTTTCTTGAAGTACTGCTGGATCTTTTAACCAACATTTGGATTTCACATTTGGTGGAACAAGGCTGGATTATTGTCTATGTGTGATGCTGCCACTCTTAGTTCAAATCTACAACCCTTAAAGGTTCTACAGCCTAACCCTCTGAGGAAACCCCTACAAATGGTTCTCCATCATGAAGGAGTACAGAGTAGAACCCGAGTAGGGATCCATCAACCAGTGAGGAAATCTTTGCTGTTAGCTGCAAATCAGTTCATTCGCTTCGATAGTTGTCTGTCATCTATAGTCGATGTCACAACTATTGGCACCCATCATTAAAATGAGCAAAAAATTAAGAAGTGATATTTTGAACTTAAATATAAAGGTATTCCATAGAGTTTTATTCAAACAATATTTTTACACCATAGATTTTCGAAGTAGTGCATTTTTTTCTGGTTTCAAAATGATTTGTACCCACACAATAACATAAAGTGATCCCAGTCATGAAAAGAATGGCAGCACAGAAGCTCTTCCTGTAATGTCTAACAATGTTGGCCTCCATGCAGATATTTTTATTATAACTATGACTAGACTCAAGATGGTTCATTCTGATTTGCTGGCATGGATTGTAGTACTGGTGGAACACTGGTTAAAAAAGAGAGCAAACATATTTGAGCTCTTTTGTGTGTGTGTGTGTGTGTGTGTGTGTGTTGTTCCAGAACACTTCAGAAATTATTTTACTTCACTGATTCATTTGTTAAAGAGCAGTCACAGCCTGGTGACTGGTAGCTTGTGTATCCTCAGAAAGCCCACAATAGTTTTTGAACCCATCGCTGCAGTACGCTGTGTCAGTAGAGGTCACGGGAAGTTGGTTTTAGTGCCAAAGACCATTGCAGCATGCCTGTGATCCTCTGGGAGAGCGTGGGTAGGAGAAGGACACGTTAACAGAGCCCTCGTCTCCTCTTTGAAGAGAGGAAATGAGCTGGAGAGCGGAGCTGCCTTTCTGTCACCCCCACCCTCCTCCTTTTTTTTCCCTTCTTCCTCCACCTCCTCCAAACCTCTGCCCCAATGACACCCAGCCAAAGACACATGGAGGGAGGATGGCCTAATTAAAGACAAGCCCCAGTCCCATGCTGGGGAAATAGCATGTTTCCAATTACACAGTCTAATTCCAGACCTGGGAAGCAGCAAAATGGCGAGAGCGAAGGCAATTGAGAGAAAGAAGAGAAGGAGAGATGGATAATGAGTCTGATTGTATGAGCTGGAAAGTCACCCAAGCACACTGGCTGTATTTTCAGTGCATTTTTCCCCTACTTCTCTAAGATACTTGGTAAAGAGGGGAATGAGACAGTAAGATGAGGGCGAGGGTGGAGAGAAGAACGTCTAGCCTGGAGGAAGCAGACATAACAACGCTGCTGTCTGACAAACAGCAATGATTATCTCATTTGGAATGATACATGCAGCTAGAGATGATGAAGATTACAGTGCCTTTGTGTGTGTGTGTGTGTGTGTGTGTGTGTGTGTGTGTTTGTTTAGAGAGAGAGAGAGCTCAAAGCACCTGTGACTGCAAATTTCATTTTATAGTCCTCGTATAATTAAATATAGGGTGCATGAAATCGTCTGTAATTCATTGCAAAGTTGATAATGAAAGACTACCATTTGTTTAGCACCCTTCATATTAAGTTTACTTTCTGTATGATATATAAAGGCTGGTGCAGTATAATGCAGTTAGCATAATTAGTGTTTTTATATATACTTTGATTAGATTCTGTAGCTCTTCTTCATACTGAAGTGACCCCACCATTTATACATTGGTAGATTCATTTCCGTTCAAAAATAAACACACACGAGCCTTCGTTCAGCCTGATTGGAGCAGGAAGACGTCGAAAGAGGGCTTTCCTCCACTACCCTCAGTCACGGTTGCTGCCAATCAGCGGTGGAAATCCGAACCAGCCATGTCATCCACCGCTGTGGAGCACAGAACTGGTGCAGATGTTTTTCTTCCAAATATCCCTGCGTTCCTCTTAGGTTTCTGGTTTTCCATCACCTCACTCACTGTGGTGTGAAGAAAAAAAAATCTTCTCAAGCCTTTTATGGCTGCCATAATTATTCTTCAGGCACCACTCTGATTAAAGTACTCCAGTCTGCTAGGCTGAGATTTTTGTGACCCGCGTGAGAGTGCAACATTGTCAATCTTGGTCCATTAAAACAACATTAGTGACAGTTTCATGTTCTAAGACTAGTTTACGCCAGTTACTGTGTGTATATTTGAGTCAGAGAGAGAGGGAATGTTTTTAGTCCAACTGGAAAAGAATCTTTAAAGGAAATGAACAAGCCAACAGGAAGGGAATTTATGCACATATACTCACATGCAGCCCTTCTTCCTGTGTCTTTACGTCCTCACATGGGTGTCATAACTCTGCCCAAACACATCCCAGAGGTGAGACGGGGTCGTAACTCGAGCCTGCTCACAGTCAAAGCTTTTCACACCTTCAAATGCAACACAGGTCCAGTGGGTCTCATAGGAGCTGAACAACCTGTGCCTTGTTTTGCGGTTTCCCTCTAACACCCACCCTCTGACATAAGGCCGTTATCCTCTGTGCCACCTTCACCCTGTGTTTGCTAGAGGAGACAAACGCTAGTCTGTCCTCCCAGCACCCCCTCCGGATCACTCTATAAAGCTGCCAGAGAAATTCATGCCCCAGGCCTCACTTATATTCAATAAACATACTTTACACATCACGGATCACATGCTGCAGTTCCAGCGTGAACAATATAAACTGGGGAGTACCACTGAAGGACTGCTTGCTTATTGTGCCATTTTAAGGCTTTTTCTTTATTAAATGTATAATTTCTTTGTCGTGTCTGAGTTTACCATTTTATTAAAGATGTCCCGTATGTTGCCTTATAGTCCCACAGAAAAACCGAATCAACACATCTGACCTCAGCCATTCATTTCTTTTGCTTTAAGTAGAAACGTAATATATACTGCATATCTTAACCATACATTGTAACAGAACAAGGGACTGGCTCTGACAGTAGTCTGGCCTACGACACGCTCTTGACTAATTGCAGAACTAATAAGGCTCGGAGCGAGTAATGGAATGTCCGCTTTCCTGCTGCAGTGCACTCTGGGAGCACGGCATTGACTTGTTTGATGTCTTCTGTTCACATATTAATCAAATGGTTCACTTTAAAAACATGTCTACATAAGGAGGGCTGGGTCAAGGGCCTCGTTTCAGGCCAACAACAACACAGATCTCGCTCTTGATCTGTCACCCCTATAAGCAAGGGACATCACCAGTGCTGTTTGGGCAGTTGGGATGTCGAGGTTTCACACGTAGTACTTGCATCAACATTCCAGATTTGCAGGATAATAGAAAAGACATTGCCCATGAAGGGAAGTAGAAGCAGTAGCACAAATCATTGCCGGTTCAGATGGTTGAATGTGATTTCAACATCCTTGGTGTCATTTATGGAGAGAGATACTGAATGTCTAAACACTGAAATAAAACTGCTTTGAATTTCAAAGATGTTAACCCCAATCTAATTAGTACAGATGCATTTTAAGTGATACTGTATATTTCATTAATTCATAATATAGTATGTACAGTATATGCTGGTTAGCATGATGGCGCAATGTGTAGCATTGGTGCATCACAGGTCCAGGGTTCCTGGTCTTCCTGTGTCCACTTGGGTTACCTTTGGGGTTCTCCAGTTTCCTCTAATTTCCCAAAACATGCCAGTAGGTGCATTGGCTACACTAAATGTGTGTGTGTGTGTGTGCCTGTGTGTGTGTGTGTGTGTGTGTGTGTGTGTGTGTGTGTGTGTGGTTCATTTCAGTGGACTCGTGTCCCATCCAGGGACACGTGTTCCCACATTATGCCTAGCATTCCCAGGATAAGCTCCACATCCACCACATAAAATAGTTACTAAAGACAAATAAATAAAAGAATGCTATTATATGAATATTATGTGCTCTGAATTCAATGGTGTTTCACTTACATTATTAAGAATTCGATGGATTTTACAATTCAGATCTTTGTGTCTTTTTTGTTTCCATACCTTGGAGCTCTTATTAAGGTCACACCAATAGCACATATGTGTAAATGTGTGTACTGTTTTACACCAAACAGTATACAAACATTGCTATTCTTTATTAATTTCCTTTATGTCTCTCCTAATTCATATTGTGTGCTTTATTTGCTGTGTTTTTTTTTTTTTTTTTCTTCTCTCTTTTAGTTATGACTGGTAAGTTACCATCCTCCACTCATCTACTCTAGAGCTAGTGCCAGGAACTGGTCAGTTCCCATCATAATCCCATCATCATCCTCCATCTTTTATAATATGTCTGACACTGAGCTGCTCTGAGCATAAACAGCTCTGATCACACTAATGGGTAAATCAAGTATGGTTAAATCAAAAAGGTAAAAGTGATTTTCCTCCTTATTTGCGATATGATGTTATACTTTTGTTGTGATTATATCTTACATATAATCCTAGCGTATTTTAAATCTGTTATTCATTTTCTTATTAACGTTACATTGTGTTGTCTTGTGTTGTGTAGTGCCCCCTACGTTTGTCATTCGTCCCCGCAACCAAGTGGTGGGCGTGGGCCGAACGGTCACGTTTCAGTGTGAGGCCATGGGAAACCCACAGCCGGCCATATTTTGGCAGAGAGAGGGCAGCCAGGTACGAGGTTTATTATCCATCACCAAGCAAATCTTATTTATCGTAACTTAACTTATCTTTCATCCATTGATCGATTCATTACAATATTGAAGGATTTCCAATTATAGAGTATTTGTAGAGTATCCCGAATTCATTTCATTCATGTATCAAGAAATGTGTTCAAGTTAAGTATTTATAATGGTAATGACGCAAAGGCTCAAATCTAATCTGGGTCACTCTCATTCGTCTTACAGTTTATACTAACACTGTCTAATATCAACTGTAAAACAAATATACATTTGCCATTAACATCTGAGAATGGATAACGAATAAATCCTTATATACACAGATTTAGGCATTTGTTTTTATTTAACTGCTAATAGTGCCTAAACATTAATAAAATGCTTAAAAATATCTTGATTTATTATTTTAAAAAATGTAAAATTCGAATACAAAATTTAAGTCAAGTGACTTATAATACAAAAAGACTATTTAATCCATATAAAATTATTTTGATAAGATCTGAAGACCCTGTTTGCATGTTCAGATACAGTATTCCAAAGATTTCCAAAAATGTGGCAGTAAATATATATATAAAGTTAAGTTAGTTTTATAAGGTGACTAAGTTTTAAATATGTTTCTGTTTTCTGTCTTCTCTCCTCCCCCCTATTCTTGCACTGGCAGAACCTTCTGTTCTCCTACCAGCCCCCGCAGCCCTCCAGCCGTTTTTCTGTCTCTCAGACCGGCGATCTCACCATCACAGACGTGCAGCGTGCTGATGGAGGACACTACAGCTGTCAGGCACTCAACATTGCCGGCAGCGTCATCACCAAGGCCCTGCTGGAGGTTACAGATGGTGAGGGAGAACACACACACACACACACACACACACACATTGCAGTAACTGCTGATAAGTAGTGTAATTAAGACAATGGGGCCTGAAATGGTTGCTTTTTTCTCAGCAGTGAGGAGTGTGTGTGTGTGTGTGTGTGTGTGTGTGTGTGTGTGTGTGTGTGTGGGTTTGTGGATTGCAATTTGGAATCCTGGTGGCAGAAATAAAAGTTTCTATATCCGTGACATAGGAACTTATTTGATTATCCATTCAGCGCTATGGGAATGGTTGGGTCTTTGCCACTGCTCGAGTACAGAATGCTCTGTGGGTTTTGGGCTGTATGCTGGTCGCTCTGCAATTCCCTTGCCTTGTAATGGTTTTTGGCGTAAACGAGACATCCCTGGGGCACAGGCCTACTGGTTTATAAATACTCTGTTTCCATAGCAACTGCGTACACAAAGACTGTCAGTGTCCCACTGTCCTTGTCTTTGATTTCCTCTTACCAATTTAGTCTTTCTTATAAAGACAGACGCACAACAAATGGCTATGATCATTTTAGGTATGAAGCAAGATATCCAGCTGACCCCATCTTTCATGGATGGCAACAGATATCACAACACTTATTTAAAAAGCTAAATTAAAAACCCTTCAAGGTCTGTAAAAGGAATTACACCTGCATAACCAGCATCAAAACAGACTGGATGTGTGAATGTGTCCAGGCGATGTACATACATTAGTTTAATGAACATAATTGCCCCGGGTGGTACCAGGCAGAGCTTGTCTAGGTGGTGGAAGGAGCGCCCGATTCCGCATGCTTTTTGGACTGCGTGTAATGATATGGTAATTTTAATGCTCTCTTGTTTGCCGCACTGACATAGGCAAGCACGAAATGGAACTACTATACTCGGTGTACACTCAATTACACTTAATGGAAATGAAACAAGGATGGTGCGTGTTTGATTAAATCTAGCCAAGCACTCAGCGCTGTGTGCTTCCTCCTCCCTTCCCCCCATGCTTTTTCGTCTCTGAGTCTATGTTAATAATCACCAGTCTCTGCCTCGGGCTATTTTTCAGGTGTGCCCCCACCTTCCCCAATATACCACCACCTTTGAGTCATAATGTGTTTATTTTTTCCATTTCCTCACTGATGTACGGAAAGTAAAAGCCTGGTGTCTAAATGAGTTTTTATTTTTTATTAGTTGATCTGACGTTATTTGGTGAAGGCCAGATACTGCAGCCAAAAGATTAGCCATATGCTGGAGGGTTTTTAGAAATCTAATTTTGCCTTTTTCCTCAGCTCATCTTATTTACCTCTCCCAATTTCTTCTCCAGATGGTATACCCCCCCCCCCCCCCCAATCCTCATTATCATTTTCTCGTTCTTATTTTGCACAATAGTGGTTTCGGATCGGCCTCCTCCGGTGATTCGGCAAGGTCCGGAGAACCAGACTGTAGTTGTAGATGGGACGGTGTTGCTGAATTGCATAACAACTGGATCTCCTGTACCAACGGTGCTCTGGAAGAAAGACGGAATGCTTGTGTCCACCCACGACCCACGCATCTCCCAGCTGGACACCGGAGCTCTGCAGATCCGCTATGCCAAGGTAGGAAGATACACTTTAATGTCACTTCATCACACTTCTTCACAGCCACAGAAATACGCTAATACCACAACAAATTATACACTTATAGATGGCATTCCATTAACTAAGACCTTTTATGAACTCAATTTAACAACTTCTTCTCCTTCACAGCAATCTGCAAAATTGCCTTTAATAGCCAAGCTGACACAACCTCTTTTCCTCTGCAATTACTATTGTCTCTTCACTCTGCTGAAGTGGATTTGTGTGTAAAAGCTTCATCTGTGCAGAAGTACTTCATTTCCACAGTGTTTTGTGTGTGTGTGTGTGTGTTTGTGACTCACAGCTCAGTGATACAGGAGTGTACACTTGCGTGTCCACCAGTCCCAGTGGGGAGGCGTCATGGAAAGCATACCTGGCTGTAGAAGGTAATCTTTATCTCTTAATAGTGTACTTATTGAGCTGAAGAAAAGCATTTGTTTGGATTTTTTGGTATTAGATTTCACTCATACAGGAATTTCCTTACTGGAAAGTTACCAGTTATCTCCCAGGAAAATGCAGAAATCAGTAGCCTGATCTTGAGTGTGTTTGAATTTGAGATGTGTGTGATTTGGCTTTTTCAGAGTTTGGAATGGCGGTGCAGCCTATCAGACCCACAGACCCAAACCTGATACCTAGTGCACCCTCCAAGCCCGAGGTGACGGATGTTACTCGCACCTCTGTCACATTGATATGGAAGGCCAATACAAACGGAGCCACACCCACATCTTACGTCATTGAGGCCTTTAGGTGAATAGAACATGTGTTCTGGTCATGTTTGGGAGCATAGGGTCTTTTTTTCCACTTGGATGATGGCACAAATGTCTAAGATTCACAGAGCATCTGCTTATAATTTGAAATATCTTGTTCTGCGGGGTTTACAGTCAAATTATTTTTAAACAGTACTGTATAGTACTGTATAAACATTACTGTGTATGTAATTGTATTGTATTTATTGTATTATGCTGAATTTGTAATTCTTTTAAAACGGCATTGTGTGCATTGTAGCAGGCAGTATGGGGTCTTATTGCTTGTGGGTTTGCAGTGTCCTGCTTTGGTTCAATTTGAGTATAAAATTGTACTAGCCAAAATATATACAGTTTATTGTGCATATTTGCGTATTTACTGGAGCCAGTCATTTGCATTGCCTGCCTTATCTGGTGATAACTGCTTTGCACAAAATTGATAAAATATCAGATCTGATGTCAATGGTTGCTTGCTGCTGTTGCTGGAATGGGAAATGAAGTGTGATGTAGATCCGTGATAATATCTTGCATGTCCTTAAAAACACTGTGCCCACTGTGTACATGTTTACTGATGGGAAGACAGTAAAAATTGAAATTTCCTCTCCTACACTGTAATTATAGCCATTCATCTGGGAGTAGTTGGGTGACTCTTGCTGACCATGTGAAGACGGAACTGTTCATGCTGAAGGGTCTAAAGCCTAGTGCAGTGTATCTTTTCCTGGTAAGGGCAGCCAATGCTTACGGCCTGAGCGACCCCAGTCCTATAACAGATGCCATACGGACACAAGGTGATTCTCTAGCATTGTCATCTTTCCTCTCTTCTGGTACTGTAAGGGCTGAGATGAGCATCAGCTCAATGCAGTTAGACTTTTTTTCTTGACTGTTCTATAAACACACATAGATTTATTCATTGATATTTGATAATACGTTTGTTTTCAGTCACTGCAATCTTTGTGTTCGTTATTTTGTTATTCCTGCAGACACACCTCCTACCATCCAGGGAGTGGACCACCGTCAGATCCAGAAGGAACTGGGGGATGTTGTGGTTCACCTGCACAATCCCACTATCCTCTCATCCTCCTCAGTCAGAGTGCAGTGGACGGTGAGAGATGCTACCAACCTGTAGTGTTTGAGTGTGTGTGTAATTGTGCCCTGCAATGGGTTGGCACCCTGTCCAGCGTGTCCTCCGCCTTGTCCCCAAATTTCCCTGGGATAGGCTCTAGGCTCCCCATAACCCTGTGTAGGATAAGTGTTATGGAATGTGGATGGATGGTGAAGCTGAACACTGTATACATGAGCTAACATGTCCTCGATTGGCAAGTCTCTCTGATCACTATGGGACAGGATCACGGGTCATGCTTTCTACCCAGACAGGTGGCCCTCTATTTTCTGGCCTCGGATGGCTGTGGCATTGTCAGGATTCAAACTCTTGAGATACCAACATAGGACAAAGGCTTCAAATATTGTGCCATACGTGAGGCCCTTCTTGGCTCTGTTTCTCTTCTCTGTCATTTCTCTTCTTATACATGTAAACATCCCTATTAGCTCAAAAGCCTTTCAGCAGCACCCTGGGCTTTGTTACTGTAGACCATGTTAGTCATGTCCACTGTGTTCAGCATTGTTTTCAGCAGTATTAGGGTAATGGCCCATGCTTTAAAGCCAACCCACTGCAGGTCCTCTTAAAACAGACCCACTTGTGGCCTAGTTGGGACCACCTGTATTGACAAAATGAGTTTTTATCAGTGCAACCGGGAGAGTTTGTTTAAACATTCTCAAGCGCCCTCCGCTTCTGGGCCTGTCAGCCTTCCCATGGCCCATGGACGCGAGTTCATCATGATGAATGAGCTGACATAAACATACGTCAGAGCGGCCGTTCCAAATGCAGACACAGAATGTAAATAGTTTAGCAGTTCCAGAGTGGGGGCGTGGCCAACCCCTTGTGAAATCTTTCTGGGCCTTTTTTTTTGGATGTTTGAAAGGAAAGGCAGCTTCCCTTCTCATTAGTCGGTAGTGTGTTCTGTTGATAATATATGGCCATGGTTTTGTTCCAAAGCGCCACAGAAGGGAGTGCGGGCTTCTTCAAACGGTTTCATATGGCACAAAACAGGATCGACTGCTTTAGCATTCTTTAAACCCCTGTTGAGCTAAAACAGCTGGGTACAGATGAGAACTAATAACCACATACCACCTTGCAACTCCCTGAATGGAAGTGTGTTATGCTGCTTGCCCTATCCTCCTTGAGTGTGCTGGGATTATTGAACATGTGCTGTGGCGGTATGCTAACCAGTCTCAGTGTGTGAAGTATCAGGAGCTGTTGGTGATAGTGATCTCATGCTGTGGTTTTGCATTGAGGAGGGGCAATGGGACTCTGTCTGAGCTCTTCCACATGAATGTACCCTCGTAGACTACAGGATAATCCTGTCTTCGCAAGCCGCCAGCACACAGCGGCTCAAGGCCATGTTATTTATCAGGGCTGAGATTGCTGTTTGCATGCACATGTGGTTTATAATTATGCCCTTCTGGACAGGATCCTAGCATTGGTCTGTGAGAACGGGGTTCAGACCAGCGGTTGCAACAATTAATCATAAATAGAAGGTTTTTAATAAGGGTTCATTGCATTCACTGAAGGTTTTTACCAACTCACGTCTTATTTAGTCATTAGGACATAAGTCAGCGACTTAAGTCCAAAAGTTATATCAATATTTATGTATAAAAAGTTACACGTATGCAGAGTCATGTTACGCAGGTGGATTTAATATATCGTCTTTTTATTTTTGTTGCACATAGCCCAAAATATTAATTTTAATGTGATATTGACCAACGACACTAGATTACATTTATTCATTTAGCAGATGCTTTTATCCAAAGCGACTTACATATGAGTGCACACTCATACACCAATGGTAGCAGAGCTTCCATGCAAGGTGCTAGCTTGCCATCGGGGGCAACTTAGGGTTCAGTGTCTTGCCCAAGGACACTTCGGCATGGGATCACCCGGGCCGGGATTCGAACCACCAACCCTACGATTAGCAGACAACCCGCTCTACCGACTGAGCCAAAGCCTCCCATTAAATACTGCTGCTCGCTCAAGCCGATATCAAGTGCATATTAAAAAAAATGCATTTACATTACATTTATTAGACGCTTTTATCC
The DNA here is from genome assembly GCA_022414735.1 of Noturus placidus. NCBI lineage: Eukaryota > Metazoa > Chordata > Actinopteri > Siluriformes > Ictaluridae > Noturus > Noturus placidus. The sequence continues at coordinate 177,872 of JAFFST010045865.1, read as the reverse complement.
AAAGCGACTTACAAATGAGTGCACACTCATACACCAATGGTAGCAGAGCTTCCATGCAAGGTGCAAGCATGCGATCGGGGGAAACTTAGGGTTCTTGCCCAAGGACACTTCAGCATGGGATCCCCCGGGCCGGGATTCGAACCACCAACTCTACGATTAGTGGACAACCCGCTCTACCAACTGAGCCACAGCCACCGCATTTAAAGGCAAGGTCAAACAAAACGCAATACTTTTGATATCGGCTAAGTCCAACCTGCACGTGCAAATCCTGTGCAATTGTCCGAAAAGTGCTTAAATCTGGAGTCATATTTGCTGCACAGAATCCTCACATAACTGATTTTTGAATATTGCCGTATTTTGTCAAACTGTCCACTAAAGTGAAGAGTCAAATCAGTGTTTTTATGTTACTTTAATCCCATTTTACTAGCCTTTGACTCTGAGTGTCTTCTCGTTCTCTAGGTGGAGCAGCAGTCTCAATACATTCAGGGCTACAAAGTCATGTATCGGCCATCATCGGAGTCCGGTGAGCCCCGCAGTCAGTGGGGAGTGTTTGAAGTGCGCACTCCTGGCGAGGACGGTGCTGTTGTACCGCAACTCAAAAAGGGTGTCACTTATGAGTTTAAAGTGCGTCCATTCTTTGACGAGTTCCAGGGAGCTGACAGTGAGGTGAAGGTGGTCAGAACATTGGAGGAGGGTGAGTGCACTGATGAGCAAACAAGTTCTTTGTTAAGGAACGCTGCAAAGTCAATTTTCTCACAACTCACAATCGTTCTCACTCATCAGGCGTTTGCGTTTGTTATTTACACGTCACTAACCGGCTAGATTAGACTGCTCATCATTATTCCAGCTCACGTGTTATCGGCAGCAGCCGAGATGCCTTGTATAATAAACTAGAAACGTAGATGATGCATTTTGTGATGAAATCACTAATGAGGCTAGCGCAGAGGTCATTGAAGGTCCAAATGAGGCGGTTTTGTGCAATACATTTGCGTGTGCATGTTCTAATAAACCACAGTTGTTTTGAAATCCTCATGATGAGTATAATAATCATCACATTGTGCCATGGATTTCAGCTGTCCAAAGTACAAATTGTCTAGCTCAGTGGTTTTCTAAGTGGGGGCCGTGGCCCCCTTGGGGGCCTACAGGGGGTGCCAGGGGGGCCTCAACAATTTGGTGTGAAAAATAAATTCTCACTCTCAGACAACCACACACACACACACACACACACACACACACACACACACACAATCAATTCCTAATTTAATGTAAATATGTAAGATGTAATTATTAATAAAAAGGGTGATATATTCAGAAGTCTGTATTTTTTATGTGTTTTAAAGACATCTTGCAAAAGGGGGGCCTCGGTCATATGTTAGTGCCATTTGGGGGGCCTTGCCCTGGAAAGTTTGGGAACCACTGGTCTAGCTAACTGTTTTGCGAGTTCTTCCAGCTAGGCCTAGCCTTGTCCCGCTGGCATTCCTGCGGTCTGAGTTATATTTAAGAACAAAGTGACGAAGCTTCTCAGCCTGAAGGCAAACTGACTAATTCTAATTACACTCATCAGCTTCATGCCCTGCAACTTTCTAATTAATTCTTTAATTCTGTAATTCTCCAGAAGAATAAGCGGCAAATTGAGCTCCTCCAGACATCTTCTGATGTCAGAGATACATATTTGCACTTCACCTCATCATTTGCAGATTTATATGACCCTTAAGGCCTAGAATGTCTGCCGTAAAGTGTAGAAACTGTGCGAGTGCAATTTTCAAGGCTGTTATTTTCACACGAATCACACACACACACACACACACAGTCTAGCAAAAATTAAGTCTTAACTTCAACAATCAAGAACTCTGTAAGGGGACTTACAGGGGTGGAGGAGAGCAGAGGTTCATTACTTAAAAGAAACTCACTGCATGGAAAAAGTGTGCTCTGAAAGTTCCTACACCAATTTTTGGTCACGCCTCTACAGGCATGACAATACTCATTAGATAAAAAACTTAAGGTTTGTATCTTAAGGCATGATGGTCCATCTGATGCAATAGCATGGAAACAGGGGCCAAATGGAATAACAAAAATAAGTTGGTGAACATTAGTTTCAACCGGATATTTCCCTCCTCATCATCGCAGCTCCTAGTGGCGCCCCACGTGGAGTTACCATCACCAAGAGCGACACCAACGGGACAGCCATCCTGGTCGCCTGGCAACCTCCTCCAGAGGAGGAGCAGAACGGAGTGGTCCAGGAGTACAAGGTAACGCGAGGATATCACTGCTGTCAGACCACAGAGGGTGCTATATAGTGTAGTCTATGTAGTGGAAGTATAGGAAGCCATCAAATATACAGCGATATACAGACCCCTAGTGGCAGAACTGATCAAGTGGTCCTTTGAAAGTAAATGAGTTGCTTGCTTTCTAATAGTAGGTTTATTAAGGGTGAAGTGTTTTACACTTAATAGAGGACTAATGGCTGATAATCATGGCTGAATATGATATATTTTGATCCCGCTGTAGATTTGGTGCCTGGGAAATGAGAGTCGATACCATGTCAACCGTACCGTGGATGGCTCCACTTTTTCCGTGGTCATCCCCAGTCTGTCGCCTGGCATTCGCTACAGCATGGAGGTTGCTGCCAGCAATGGAGCTGGACCAGGGGTCAAGAGTGACGTCACCTTCTTTCAGCTGGGTTAGATAACATGTTATTCATTAAGTCTCTGATTCTTAACTGTAGCAAGATTCTCTACCAGTTATTTATTTGAGAAATCATGCATTGAGCCACTGTTTTATTAGCTATTATTTGTCTCACGGTTTTGTAATACAGTTATTAAATGTAGCACATCTACAGGAACTGTTTGTGCCACACACACACTAACTTGTAATTACCATATCAGTGTGAGTGCTGTGCTGAGAATAGCCCACTTTCCAAATATTATCTGCTCAGCAGTTGTCTTGTGGTGATCCCCTTCCACTGATTTACAGTGCTTTGCATAAGTATTAACCCCCTTTTCCACATTTTCTTGTGTTACAACTTGGAGTTGAAATGGACTTCATTTGGATCTACACAAATTCTACATAAAACAGTACATAATGTTGACCAGTGGTGGTTAATATGTATGCAACTAACAAATATTATGTACTATGTACTACATAACATTTTATATTATGCAAATTAAATATCAAAATCTAAGTTAAGTCCATTTCGGTTCCAGTTTGTAAGAATACACAATGTGGAAAAGTTCGAGAGAGTATGAATATTTATGCATGACACTGTAGCAGGTAAAGGGAGGTTGACAAATTGTACAAAGCGTGTAGGTAGTGTGTATACACTGCCCGTGCAGTTTTTTATTATGTACAGTTTCAGCGGGTTTGAACTGTTGCTGTTTGCAGGTCTAGCCTGGCTTGTACACCACTTCCTGCAATTTTAATCAAGTCTCAAATAATTGTAGCCTTTCTTATCAGTTTATTTTAAAGGTTATGCAACTAATCCAATGCACGGGTGTGCGCACACACACACACACACACACACACACACACACACACACACACACACACACACACAGCTTGTAAACTAGAACACTTTAATGCTGTATTACACAATTGAGTGTTGTTACCTTGAAGCACTTATCATTGAGGTGCCATTATGTATTTATCCACTCTTTTATCTGGTATGTTTAATCAAGCCCACTTGTGTTTTCGAGGCTGTGAGTGGAAACGCTTTGTGTTCTACATTTCCATCTGATATAAAGATTCATAAAGGTTCTCATTAGTGTTTATTTTCAACATGCCATTTTACAGACTCGTCTGGCCAGGTGTGGGATCGTTTCGATGACCAGGACACTTTTTCCAACATCTCTGATGTGGTGAAGCAGCCTGCTTTCATTGCAGGCATCGGCGCCACCTGCTGGGTGGTGCTCATGGTCTTCAGCGTGTGGCTGTATAGACACCGGAAGAAGAGGAGCGGCCTCAGCAGCAGCTATGCCGGCATTCGTAAAGGTGTGTGGCTTGTTAACTTATTGCTGTAATGATTTAAAGTAGGATTGCTGTTGGTGCAGAATATATCAGAAATGTAATAAATGTTAAAAAATAATGCCATCAAATAGTTCTTTGATTTGAAATATAACTGGAAATTATATCGGGGTTCGAGTCCCTCCAGGGCCATGTGTGTGCGGAGTTTGCATGTTCTCCCCATGTGTCGGGGGTTTCCTCCGGGTACTCCGGTTTCCTCCCCCAGTCCAAAGACATGCATTTTAGGCTGATTGGCGTGTCTAAAGTGTCCGTAGTGTATGAATGTGTGTGTGAGTGTGTATGTGATTGTGCCCTGCGATGGACTGGCACCCTGTCCAGGGTGTACCCTGCCTAGTGCCCGATGCTCCCTGGGATAGGCTCCAGGTTCCTCCTTGACCCTGAAAAGGAGTAAGCGGTTGAAGATGGACGGATGGATGGAAATTATATATATAACTGTGTATCAAAGCAAAGGACATGGGTTTTCTACTTCAAATATGATTCTTTTAGTGTTTTCATGTACTTCAACCAAGTGGAAGTGCACCCTATTCCTCTGGTTTAATCGACTGGTCTTAACTTCTACATGGTTGGAATGAAAATATTTAGCTACAATGGCTCTTTAAGGATCTGATTGGACACCACTTTACTTTTTCAGTCTATTCCCTGAATCCTAAAACATCTGTATTATTGTCTTAATGTCATTACACACTCAGACATCAGTACTCTTGACCAGCATTCCTATCCAGCACTCACTAATGAAAATATATTCTCCCAGATATACAGTGGTGTGAAAAAGTGTTTGCCCCCTTCCTCATTTCCTGTTCCTTTGCATGTTTGTCACACTTAAGTGTTTCGGAACATCAAACCAATTTAAACAATAGTCAAGGACAACACAAGTA
>JAFFST010045865.1:136254-154393 GCA_022414735.1 Noturus placidus | reverse complement strand
CTGGAAGAAAACCTGATGGAGTCTGCAAAAGACCTGAGACTGGGACGGAGATTTGTCTTCCAACAAGACAATGATCCAAAACATAAAGCAAAATCTACAATGGAATGGTTCACAAATAAACATATCCAGGTGTTAGAATGGCCAAGTCAAAGTCCAGACCTGCATCCAATTGAGAATCTGTGGAAAGAACTGAAAACTGCTGTTCACAGACGCTCTCCATCCAACCTCACTGAGATTGAGCTGTTTTGCAAGGAGGAATGGGCAAAAATTTCAGTCTCTCGATGTGCAAAACTGATAGAGACATACCACAAGTGACTTACAGCTGTAAAGGGTAAAAGGTGGCGCTGCAAAGTATTAACTTAAGGGGGCTGAATAATTTTGCTCGTCCAATTTTTCAGTTTTTTATTTGTTGAAAAAGTTTGAAATATCCAATAAATTTGGTTCCACTTCATGATTGTGTCCCACCTGTTGTTGATTCTTCACAAAAAATTACAGTTTTATATCTTTATGTTTGAGGCCTGAAATGTGGCAAAAGGTCAAAGAGTTCAAGGGGGCTGAATACTTTCGCAAGGCACTGTAGATGGATGGAAGGTTGAAATGGGTATAGCTTTAGCCTTATTCTATATTGGTATCCTGCAACTAGAATTATGGTGTATGATATTTATAAAAGGTGTGGGGTTTATTTGTCTTTTATTTATTTATTCATTAAAAATGTATGAACCAGTTTCCCTACTTTTTTGAGTGCCAAGAGAGCAAAATTGGATCTCTGTGTGGAAAGGATGTCATACATTCTCCCCTGTCAATCACAGCGGCACTATTCCTGAGCTCATGTATGTGAAAGGGGGCAAAAATCTTCTGAGCGTGTTATGCTGCCCTGTGATGTATCCTGTGCAGCAGTTCGGAAAGATGCTTTGGACTGGCCTCATGTGTCTCGGAGGAAGCCTCCCTGGCTGGTTACTGATGTATGATAGTAGAGAGCTGTCGTTTGGGTGGGAATTGATAGGTGATCAAACTAGGCAGAAAATGGTGGGGGATTTTTTTTTAATGCCAGCGTTTGTGATAATTTAAAAAAATAAATAAATAAATAAAATGAAGTTCTGATTAACTTGTAATCACACTGAAAGCTGTATTATTGGCTTGTGCCTTAATCAGATCATGATTTTTTCATTTTGCTTCACTCATAATTGTAAGTGTTATTGCCTGAATAGGCAACTAAAAGTACAAATAGTGCCCCACCTCAACTGTTTGATATTGATTTTGAGAAAAAGCTCAAGGGCACATTGTAGGCGGACTGTATTTCTGGGTTTAATAATCCCGAACTTGATTTCCCAAACATGTCGTAGTACAGCAATAATTAGTCTTAACACCATCTCTAATCAACACATGAAATTCCCAGATCACCGACTGAAATTTTCTGCTTGGCTTTGGCAACATTTCCGTCATAAATGAGATAATTAGAAAAGGATTTACATCAAATTCAAATTAGCTTAAATTACTGTGGTTCATTATGCTGTCGGATTGGAGAGGAGTCCAGTACCACTAAAGGGGTTATTTACTGTTTGTTTACTGAGTTGAATTGTCTTTGGTGTTTCCAGAGCCGGGGCACGGTGCTTTAGTGGTTAGCACGTTTTACTCGCACCTCTTGGGTTGGGGTCCGATTTCCACCTCTGCCAAGTGTGCATGGAGTTTACATTTTCTCACCGTGCTTCAGGGTCTTTCCCCGGGTACTCCAGTCCAAAGACATGCTATAGGTGAATTGGCATTTCCAAATGGTCTGTAGTGTGTGTGTGATTGTGCCCTGTGATGGGTGTGCTCCGAGTTCCCTGGATTAGGCTCCACTCTCCCCGTGACCCTGTGTAGGATATACGGTACAGAAAATGAATATTTTATCTTGATATATATTTTTTGTAAAGGAATTGACACCCTTATCCTGCTTTATTCCCTCCACAGCTGCTGGAGAGTTGAGGATCCAGTCAGGATGAGAATAACAGGATCTCCTAGTGGAGAACCGTCTTCGAACTGTGCACCATACACGATTCAGACCATCTACAGTCCATTCACAATTATGTAAATGATCTGTTCTGTCTTTATAGGCAAAAAATGACCAATGGTTAATGTTTTCGTTTTTTTTTTTTTTTTTTTTTTTTTTCAATCTGCTTCGATGCAATATCTAATCTTTTCAGTGTGAGCAAGAGGGGAAAACTGAACACTCAAGTTTCTTTTTAAGTAGGTGATTTTTTCTGCTTTAAAGCCCCATTGACTGGTGTAAGTTTGTGGAAAGGCGTGATGTTCCCACACCGGAGCATCATCTTTATAATCTGCTGGTGTGAGTGTAATAGAAGCGGCGAGTGGGAGTGGTGGACCATCGTCAATGAGTACAATGAGAGGTCTCTTCACTCATACTGTGATACAGTACTTCAATATGGTCTTCCCTCTAACTGCTCTTCAAACATATTTTCTCATAATGAAAACTCGGGGCATGAGGGTTGCGATTGTAAATTTACCAAATCATTGAAAGAAGTGCTGCCATTAGAGGTTTTTTAAGTTTGTTTTTTTTTTGGTTTTTTTTTTACAATGCACTGTTGTCATTTTGTTATTTGGTGTTGTTATTGTTAATGTATGTTTTATTTTTTTTTTTTTGTCTTTGGTTTCAAAAGCACAATCATTAAACATTTATTTTTAAATCATTCTTAGCTATGAAGCGCTCCACATTATATGAGGAGCGGCATAAGTGGCGTCTCATTGAGCATTGTATTTGAGATCGGATGAGAAGATGGGCTTATTTGCTTCGTTTTATTTGCGCAAATGAACAGGACGGAAAATGGGACGACACTCTCCAGTTTGGGTCTCATGCGAGTGTGTGTAATCGTGATATACCTGAATAAAGATAGACCATGGAGTGGCAATCCGTCATCTCGTCACCAATGATGACATGTTACATTTGATGAGACAAATGCACTTAAATGAGGGTGAAGCATGAAAATGTGCAATGGGCAATATCTTTTTCGATCTAGAAGGCTTGGATTAGGAGTGTCCTTTCCGTTTTGTGTTGAGAAGTGATGATTCCAGAACAAGGTGTGCACTGTAATAATAATAAGAATGTCTGCCACAACCAAACAGCAAGCCTTTCGGGGCTTCATCTGTCCCTCTGCGGGCTCAACTCTGTCTATACTGTATAGAAGTGATGTGGACTTCGTTGTGGGATGGGGAGGGTGGAAAACCTGATCTAGGGATTCCTGTGGTAGGGCAAAGCACCGCTGGGCTCACCTAGTACACAGCTGCTTCGGTTTGGTTTGAATCCATGCTATTGCAGTACCTTTTTTCAATTGATGAACAATGTGTGTGAGAATATGTTCTCTGGAAAGAAAAAAAAAAATTGTGCCGTCCATCATTGTTTGGTGTTTACTATGTTAAGGAAAAAAGTACAACTGCTTTAAATGATCAGCCATAACTTTTCGTGACTGATAATCTCATATTTAGAATGAAATAAACTGTGTCATTTCCCACCTTATTTATTATTAAATCATTTTTCAAATGCCATGTTTTGTGTGGTTTCTTAGTACCGATACGACATCATGAAAGACGTTGGAAAGGCAAGCCGAATCCTCAGTGCCACATGCATCATTTCTCAATAAAAGGAGTGACCGAACTCCACTCTTCCCCTTTCTGACCTTAATCTCCTGAGAGAGCGGTGTAGCCAGAACATTGGTTTACCTCCTGTTGGGGCAAAAACACTGCAGGAAAGACCTTTGTTCACATGGTACAACTCTGCAATTTACAGCTACAATCAATCATGCTGAAACTTAGCATCATGGCGCTCTTGGTGTGCATCCATCTAACCTTGATTAATAGGAAAAATAGCCTTTTTTTATTAAATATCTTTGCAATAATTGCTATAATACTGCAGAATTATAGGGATCGTCTAATGTAGACACTCTATAAACAGTCCACAAACCATCTGTAGATTGTCCACGTGTTGGGCAACTCAATCAGCCTATCGACTAATACTGAACATTAAACCAAAACTATTAGCATATAGTTTAGTATTTGATCAATAGACTGTCAACTCATCCAATCTGAGTTCACTCTATTTGCATGGTCCCGTTTTTACTCTTGAGGTTTAGCAAATCTAGTACATGTATAAACTATCGGTTTGTCTCTAGTCCTATCATTATTTTCTCCATCAGTTCACTATTGATGCATTTTAAATGTTGGGAATCATTTGATAGCAGTGAAGGCTTGGGAGGGCTAAAGAATTCTGCGACCTATCAGTACTATTATAAAACCATTTGAGTTGAGTCTTATAGCGCAGATGTTGTCATAGCTATAAAACTATTATGTATATACATAGGAACACACTCATTGAAACAGAGATATGCAACATAATTCGTGATTGCTATTTCTTTCGTCAAAATGTTTCAAATCTGTACTCAAGTCATGCTGTGACTCTTCCTACTAGCATGAATGGTAAACAGGAAATCTGCCCTTATCATTAGCCAGCTCTTTCAATCAACCCAGCTTTGTGTGATTTGTACTTTGATTGGACTTTGTTCGTTTAAGTTGTTTACAACTCCATAGGCAATTGATTAATTAATTGATTCAAATTAATTAATTCACCTTGTTAATGCTATTATACCTGCTGTTGTAGCACACATGTTAGCAGCACAGGTTGTCACTGTCAACAATAGGTTGTATGCATCTACAGTCTGGGCTAGAAAGAAATTAGCCCAAGCCTCCTTCATACCACTCATACCACCATATACACTGTCATAACCAAAAGTTTGCGATCACTTTACATATATAATATATAGTATAGTGATTGCAAACCTTTTTGTATATATATATATATATATAATATCATGGACTATCACTGAATAAATCAAGACTTTGTCTCAAATTGAATTGTCAGAGCAGAGAGTAAGACCGTTTTTTTTTAAGCTAGGGGATTTTTAGAACAGACAGACGAATTATCGCCCCTGACCAAACTCACAACTCTTAATGTTTTCATGTTTATCACCTTTCTGAACACATGTCTTGGACGAGGGTATGTGCTCTCTCTGTTGCAGGTTCTTCACTAGCTGTCATGATATACAAGCTGAAAGAAACCAACCTCCATCCTTTGCTACAAAGTGATCACAAAATAAATGTTAAAGTCAAATGGCTGAATCTGCGCTAGAGTTAGCTGTGTGTTTCTCTAATAGAGTGTAACCATGCTGCATTGTTAATAGGCATGGTCATATGGTGTTGGTTCTGTAGGCTACAACCTGCAGCACTTCCTAAATGAGAGTATAATTCCCATAAAATAGGGGCATTTCAAGCCATATATTATATTACAGCATCGGAGTTCACTAAAACTCTGCTAGAAAATCTCTCTCTCTCTCTCTCTCTCTCTCTCTCTCTCTCAACCTGTTATGATGGAAACAAATCTGCCAGGCATCTAGGCCATATGCAAAGCAGCTATTGATGGCAGACGCACACTTGTAGGTTGATGTCAAGCTACTGCATGGCATCTGAACAACCAGAAACTAAGGTTGGCGAAGATATTAAATGGAAGGACTGAACTCTAATATCTATCAGTACTTCTACTGAATGAAACTATTCAGTTTGAGCAATGCATAATATCACAAGGTCTCATCGATGGCACAAATGGCAGCATGATATGAGACAAAGTCTATAATGTCTGTAATGCACTACAGAATTCATGCCAGCTTTTCTCCAAATACTAAACAGAAATGTGGTTGCTAATGTCATGTTATGTTTAGTAGTTTAGTTCATTGTTCAGCTCACAGCTCCAATAAAACAGATAAAGTAAAACCACTAGACAGGTGCATATCGCTTCATTCACAGGAAATCACGATTAGCTTAGTGACGCATTACAGAATAATTGCAATTATTATGTTGATTTTTATTTAATGTAACTTCTTTTAATTACTTGACAGAAACCACTTTCTTCCGATATTGGGAAACAGAATGAGACTTGCAGTTTAATTAACCTCACTCATGAACCTTCATGGTTAATCAGAATACAATAGCTATACACTGTCAGAGAGAGAAAGAGGTATTTGTCCAGTAATAAAGCATGTGCATAGTAGCGTGTGTGTGTGTGTGTGTGTGTGTGTGTGTGTGTGTGTGTGTGTGTGTGTGTGTGTATGGGAGGGTACAGCTCTAAACATGAAAATGTTATTTAGTGTGTACTAGTACTATTTATGCCACAGCATGGACGAATTCTTGAATCTGATTGGTCAGTAGGTGTCGATAACAGCATAGCTCAGTCACAGTTCCTTCTGTAAGACAAATCACATGATAATACCTTATCGTTTCCATAATAACAGCTCATTCACAGAGACTTGTATAGAGGATGTTCCACACAATTTAAAACTAATATATAATAAAATGATTCAAAAAACTATTTTTATTTTATATACGTATTTCCCATGTATATATCCTCTTCAAATGTACACGCATAATGTCCTTTGACTTTATAAGTGTCATTGTACATGTACAGGTGCTGGTCATAAAATTAGAATATCATCAAACAGTTGATTTATTTCAGTAATTCCATTCAAAAAGTAAGACTAGTATAATGTATAAATTCATTACACACAGACTGATATATTTCAAGTGTTCATTCCTTTTCATTTTGATGATTATAACTGACAACTAATGAAAACCCCAAAATCAGTATCTCAGAAAATTTGAATATTACTTAAGACCAATACAAAAAAAGGATTTTTAGAAATGTTGGCCAACTGAAAAGTATGAACATGAAAAGTATGAGCATGTACAGCACTCAATACTTAGTTGGGGCTCCTTTTGCCTGAATTACTGCTGCAATGCGGCGTGGCATGGAGTCAATCAGTCTGTGGCACTGCTCAGGTGTTATGAGAGCCCAGGTTGCTCTGATAGTGGCCTTAAGTGCTGCTGCATTGTTGTGTCTGGCGTATTGCATCTTCCTCTTCACAATACTCCATAGATTTTCTATAGGGTTAAGGTCAGATGAGTTTGCTGGCCAATTAAGAGCAGGGATACCATGGACCTTAAACCAGGTACTGGTAGCTTTGGCACTGTGTGCAGGTGCCAGGTCCTGTTGGAAAATGAAATCTGCATCTCCATAAAGTTGGTCAGCAGCAGGAAGCATGAAGTTCTCTAAAACTTCCTGGTAGACGACTGCGTTGACATTAGACCTCAGAAAAGGCAGTGGACCAACACCAGCAGATGACATGGAAACTTTACACTGGACTTCAAGCAAGGTAGATTCTGTGGAAGGTGGAACGCCTCTCCTCTCTTCCTCCAGACTCTGGGACCTTGATTTCCAAAGGAAATGCAAAATTTACTTTCATCAGACAACATAACTTTGGACCACTCAACAGCAGTCAGAAGCGAGACGCTTCTAACGCTGTGTCTTGTTCAAGAGTGGCTTGACACAAGGAATGTGACAGCTGAAACCCATGTCGTGCATATGTCAGTGTGTGGTGGTTCTTGAAGCACTGACTCCAGCTGCAGTCCAGTCTTTGTGAATCTCTCCCACATTTTTGAATGGGTTTTGTTGCACAATCCTCTCCAGGGTGTGGTTATCCCTATTGCTTGTACACTTTTTTTCTACCACATCTTTTCCTTACCTTCGCCGCTCTATTAATGTGCTTGGACACAGAGCTCTGTGAACAGCCAGCCTCTTTGCAATGACCTTTTGTGTCTTGCCCTCCTTGTGCAAGGTGTCAATGTTCATTTTTTGGACAGCTGTCAAGTCAGCAGTCTTCCCCATGATTGTGTAGCCTACAGAACTAGACTGAGAGACAATTTAAAGGCCTTTGCAGGTGTTTTGAGTTAATTAGCTGATTAGAGTGTGGCACCAGGTGTCTTCAATATTGAACCTTTTCACAATATTCTAATTTTCTGAGATACTGATTTTGGGGTTTTCATTAGTTGTCAGTTATAATCATCAAAATTAAAAGAAATGAACACTTGAAATATATCAGTCTGTGTGTAATGAATGTATACATTATACTAGTCTCACTTTTTGAATGCAATTACTGAAATAAATCAACTTTTTGATGATATTCTAATTTTATGACCTGCACCTGTATATATGAACAAAATGTATGCATTTAAAGCAGAAATAAAGATTTAATAATGTTTTTGTTTTTATTAAGTATATTGATGTGGATGAATACAGGGTGTGCCAAAAGTACACATTTGAAATGAATACATTTGAGGTAATGTATTCCAAAATATTTCATAGTTAGTTTATATTGTATAAATGTTTCTCAGATAGCCTTTAAGAACACTTTTGACAAAGGAAGAACGTACTGAAATCATTCTCATGGCTGAATCGGGAAGCTGTCAAATGGACATTAACAGGAAACATGGCAAGTACATCACCCATGACACTGCTGCCAAACTTATTAAGAAATTCAAAAAGACAGGAAGTGTTGCAGAACAACTGAGAAGTGGAGGTCCATGAACATCCACTGATGAAGGCAAAACCAATGTGGTGCTGCCAGACATAGTACGTAATGTATGGAGACTTTTAAGACACCCTGTATTTAGACAGGCCTTATTGAGTTTGTTTGGCTGTTTTATTTTTTCAACGTCCATCTTCTCCACAGATTAAGTTTCTTTGCCAGTGAGATTCTATTCTCTTCTAATATGTCCAGGTACATCGCTCCATTCATGTTTCTTTTTCCAAACATTTGTTCCATAAGAGCTCTGATTTGTCAAAACGTTAGCAAATTTCAAACGTGCAACTCTGTACTGCTTTTTCAGCAGAGAAGTTTTGCATGAGGTGTAGGAACAGAGATGATTCAGTTAATTGCTTACGGTTCTCTGTGTAACTGTTGTTCCTGCTGCTTTAAGGTTGTCCTGCAACTCTTTTCACATGATTGCTGAGTCCTCTGACTTATCATTAGTCTGACATCACGTTGTGAAATCTTGCATGGCGCACCTGTCCAGGGATGATTAGTTGTGGTTCCATGAACTTTCCACCTGCATATTATCGAAAAAACAAAAAAAACAAAACAGAAAATAAGAAAAACCAAAGTGTTTGAATAGTTATTATTAATAACAAAAAGTAATCATTGGAAAATTGCTGATGTATAAGAGGAATAAAACACAAATAAAACAGATGTGCTGTTATAGGAAAATAATCAACTTTATTTTCTATAACAGCATGCCCCATCATGTTTCATACCAACAGAGGTGCTTGAAAGTTTCTGAGCCCTTTAGAATTTTCTGTATTTCTGCATAAATATGATCTAAAACATCATCAGATTTTAACACAAGCAAAAGTAGACAAAGAGAACCTAGTTAAACAAATGAGACAAAAATATTTGACTTTTTCATTTACTTATTGAGGAAAATGATCCAATATTACATATCTGTGAGTGGCAAAAGTATGTGAACCTTTGCTTTAAGTATCTTTTGTGGCCTCCTTGTGCAGCAATAACTGCAACTAAACGTTTCCGGTAAGTGTTGATCATCCTGCACATCGGCTTGGAGGAATTTTAGCTCACGCCTCAGTACAGAAGAGCTTCAACTATGGGATGTTGGTGGGTTTCATCACATTAACTGCTTGCTTCAGGTACTTCCACAACATTTCTATTGGATTAAGGTCTGGAATTTGACTTGATCATTCCAAAACATTAACTTAATTCTTCTTTGGTAGGATGACTTGTGTGTTTAGGGTCGTTGTCTTGCTGCATGACCCACTTTCTCTTGAGATTCATTTCATGGACAGATATTCTGACATTTTCCTTTAGAATTTGCTGGTATAATTCAGAATTCATTGTTCCGTCAATGACGGAAAGCCGTCCTGGCCCAGATGCAGCAAAAGAGGACCAATCCATGATACTACCACCACCATATTTTGCAGATGGGATAAGGTTATTACGCTGGAATGTTCATTTTCTTTTCTCCTAGCATTGGTAAACAAAACAGTTCTATTTGGTTTCATCCATCCATAAAACATTTTTTCCACTAGCCTTCTGGCTTGTCCACATGATCTCTGTCCACGATTTTCACACAATTTGTCTGACTGTAATTTGGTGGAGTCCAAACTCTTTAGAGATGCTTTTGTAAACTTTTCCATCAACAACTCTTTTTATGAGGTCTCAGAAAACCTCTTTCTTCATACCATGATACACTTCCACAGACATTTGTTGTGAAGATCACAAAGCTCTAAAACAGGGAGCTCACTCACACCTGATTGTCATCCCATTTATTGAAAAAACATCTGACTCTAATTTCACCTTCAAATTAAACTGCTAATCTTAGAAGTTCACATAGTTTTTCCACTCACAAACATTTAATATTGGAAAATGTTCCTCAAAAAATAAATGACCAAGTCTTCTTTGTTTAACTGGATTCTGTTTGTCTACTTGTAGGACTTGTGTGAAAATGTGATGATGTTTTAGGTCATATTTATGTAGATATATAGACAATTCTAAAGGGATCACAAAATTTCTATCACCAATATTTATTCTCTAGGAAACTGAGAACTTCCCAAGCTATATCCAATGGACAACCAAAACTCCTCAATATCTAGAACTAATTTACAATGGAACAGAGGTACTCATAAAGCTGTTACTTCTTGGACATCTGATCTCTCAACAATAAACTTTTTGTGCTGCTCTGAGCTACATTGAGCCTTATTGTAATCCCCACTGACATGCTGTATGATATCCCCATTTCCAGTGTTATTGTTTCACTCTGCTGACAAGAAGAAACAGATACTTGGAAGGCTTGGAGTGATTCAGAGGACCATATCCATTACTGTAAATGCACTTTGCTTTGTTAAGTACTGAAGCCTATAGAGGTCATCCATTATTATTTAGTTCTTTCTCATTATAACCAGAGGGTGACATTTTAAATTGGGATAGTTCTTAAAATCAAATATGCAGCCTTAGATCCACTGTCATCTAGATATATTCCATCAAAGATCTAGTTATCATGCATGTAAATCTAATGCCTTACTTCACAACTAAGCAACTACAAGTAGAAATTAATAAAATGATTATATTTAAACAATTATGGTTTATCAATTGTATTTGTGTCTTCATGTGACCATTGTGCATATTCAAGCCCTATCACTCAGTTCTTAGTTTTGATTAAATAAACATTTTTATCGTCTCAAGAATAGTAATTATGGTCAGTCTCAATGTTTGTTCCATTACTTCCCTGAGAAAGAAACCTAATCAACAGCTTAACATAACAATATAATCGTCATGTCCAAATCCATTAGTGATCCAATAACCACTAAATCACCACAGAATCCAGAAACCAGTCCGAACATTATATCCATCCCAGTGACCTGATTACACCTGTTTCCTGTTAAACTCTCATTTAGTTCAGTGTATTTGTGCCAGCTTATTTACTGATGTTCTTTACAAGGTTTTGCTGGTTTCCTTGTGCCCTTTGAGCACTGGTTTCTCTCTTTGTGATGTGAACACAGAAAAAGTACTGAGGAAATTATACTTGAACGTGACTGTCTAGATAACTAGATCATTAGTCATCTAGATATATAGATAATAAGTCAAAAGCTTATTCAATTAAAAGTCAACAGTTTTAACAGTTAAAAATCAAATAAAAATAAAAGTCAATGTTTTTAACTGATGAAATGAAGTAATGCCTTCTCTTCATAAGAAAACTATCTTTGAGTACTTTTTAATATCTAAAACTGTTATAAGCAACTATGCTATTTTGGTGGAAACGTTCAATCTTGGGTCACGCATGAATAATGCTTGGCACAGTAGTTTGTTTATAAATGAACCAAAAGTAAAGTATCATGTAAAAGATCAATACGTTTACAATTACCTAGAATTTGACTTGCTGACTAGCCAATTTATGTCTGCTGAATCAATGCTAGTCTAATCTGGCATTAGCAAAGAAAACAGGCTAACTTGGATCAAATCTAGCCAGTTCTTAGCTACCGTATGTCGATGGACCTCGGAGAAAAGACTTGACAGCTAATCAACATAAGATCCATATCTATCCCAATCCCAGGACAGTTATTATTCCAGCATGAATCATTACGTTAACTATCTATAAATAATTTCTTTCTTTCTTTCTTTCTTTATTTATTTATTTTACATTTTGTGAAAGTATCTAAAAATCAGAAAATTGATCATTGGAAGCAAACTCACTATTGCTGTCTATGCTGCTTGGTCTTAAGAGTCAATTTAGTGGTATTGTTATAATATATTATATTATAACCTCTCCACAGTGACTTATACGACTCTCTGTGTCTCCCATCTCACTCCCCACAGTGACTCACTGCTATCTGCAAACTTATTCATACACCATCCACCCAATAAAGCCCTTTTTTATTCTGGGGAAACATGGAGGTGGTGCGGCTATTCTAAATGTCCATCTCTCCCCACATGACAAGATCACTGTAATTGATATTTACGGAATGTGTGCTAGTTCATTTTCCAGTTAATTTGGTGGTGTTTGTGAAATAAATGGGAGAGGAAGCATTAACATATGGGCACTGTGTGTGTGTGTGTGTGTGTGTGTGTGTGTGTGTGTGTGCGTGTTCATATGGGAGAGGGTAATGTGCAGTTTTTGATGCTGGATCACCCGAAAACTAAGACAAGCCTTTCTAGACTGCATCAGCAATAAAGGCGAGAACATCCATCTTCATTAAAGCCTGGGGGGACAGAACAGGAAGGTGCCTTACACACAGTGTTTAGAGCCCCTCCGTAGAGTTTACCTTCTGCCAAAAATATTAAAACACCAAATTACAGAAAATATGCAATATTTCATGTAGGCTATGCAACTAGCTATAATAAAATCAACATAATTTCTAAATGATATTTGGCCCGTTTTTTAATAGACATCGGAGTCATCTAATTCTGCTTATGGTATTTTTTTTCTTTCCTTGTAGAATTTGCTATTGGGTTTTTTTTTTGTTTGTTTGTTTGGTTTTTTTTGTTTATTAAATGTGAATGTTTTGGGTTAATTTTTTTTTTTTTAATTTTTAACAAATAGCCAACTGTAATATGTAGTAATGTATTTTAAAATGATGATTTGATTCTTATTCTTACTTAATTATCAAAGGCCAATTTATTATTTCTATTTTTCCCTTAAACGCTTTATAACCTTGTATAATTTTACATTTAATTTTACAAAAAAAAAAAAAAAAACCCACAATCTAGTCATTTCTAGCCCTAAAATCTGAACTGATGAAGTGCCCAGCTCAAAAATCTCCTGTATTTATTCCATCAGGCTTCCTTCTCTGCTATGTTAAACATGCTGGATAGACAGACAACAGTATTTTTTGATCAATAAAGCAAAAATTACTTTATCCTCAATATCACAGACTCTTTACTAGATTAGTGCTGTTTTATTTATTCAGTTGAGCTCCCCAGACATGAGCGCACCAACTAACAACGTTCACCCCTACACCCCCCTGACAATTCCAATGGAAACCTTTTCAGACAAACAAAATTTAGGCTACACATTGATTTTTTACATGCTTACATAAAAATAAAAATCTTCAGAATATACCCCAATTGTTAAGGATATACCAGTGGAAAACATGGCGGTGAGGAAGCAGCGCAGATACGCTTTAAAAAAAATGGTTTTATCCTGCAAACCTTCAGAAAGGCTGTGAATCTGAAGGCCAGAGATAGAGTCCTTCGTGAGATAGACATTAAATCCCTCTTTCTGCCATTGCTGCTTTCCTTCCTACGCAATGAAACACAGCAGAGGATTAAACTCTCCCCTGCCAATTCCTCCTCAATGCCCAGTCAATTAAGACTTACAGAGGCCGATAGTGTCTCTTCAACCTGATACTAATCAAATCTCAGGAACTGGAAATGGTGCTAATCACGGAATAATGTTTCTGCCTATGATTTTGGAAACTGAAACCTCAGTTTATGTTGCTATGGTGCATTAAACTTGCCAAACAAAACCCTGCTGTTTGACTATTTTGTCTCAGGCAAATATTCTGTTAGTGTTGTTTTAGTGGGAGACGAATAGCATTGAATGCATTCAGTTTAACAATACAGCACACTACACTCTGAATGACTTCAAACCAAGTGTGTGCAATTGTTCGAGTCATAATGGCCAAAAGTGTAAAGTCAATTTAAATTTAGCCTTGGCGATGGGAAACGGACTGAAATGGACATCCTTGGTGTCTGACCATGAGGGTTGTAGTGGTTAAAATTAGGCTGCTAATTTGTTTATATTGTGAGAAATAGAACCAAATAAATGTATTAGAAAACGTCAAAGGCAGGTTCAAACAAAATTATTAATGGATATTTAAAAAAAAAAAAAAAAACCAAAACCTTCCAGTTTAGGCCACACCCATTTTGGGTTTAAATCTGAATACAAATACAGATGCAAATATTGCAACACTAAACAGAGAGATAGTGTCATTGTCATACACTCCTAATTTAAGCACAAGCCAAAGTCTTCAGATTCCTTACACCAATAGAGAATACATTATCAAAAGGAAATAATACTATATCATGGATAATAATTATGCAAAGTAAGAAGATTGTGGATAACATATATTTTGTCGAAGCTGCTGTTAATTGAAAATAGATCATTGCTGATAATAGTGATGAGGGAAATCAAAGAGATGTGTTTTCAGATTGCAATTACATATGCTACACGTTGCAGATGTGCTTCTTTTTTTTTTTTTTACTGCATACAAACATGCATATTAATTCTTCTATAATACACTAAAGCAAATATTTGTGTGGTTGTTAATCTCCCTCTGACACACAAACTGCAGTTAAGGGAAGCAATGGGATTAAAGCTGCATTAATTACCAGCTCCATTATTCCATTCTTATATGCTTAGGATTCAGTCCTGGTCCTAATGAACTCTTGGCTGCACACTGATTAAAATGCAATGAAATTTAAAATTGTAGTATTGTGCCTTTTAACGGCTGCTCCAATGAATTTCTGAAGCTTATAGCAGTCTATGTGATTGAACTGCACAATTCAGGAACCCAGGGGAAATGAATGCTAGCAGTAAGCCGAATGAGAGGACATGGCCTGATTGTGTAGAAACTACCTTTTGTCTTGCTGATTTCTCTTCAGTCTGGTTACAGGTCAGATAATCATTTAGGCCACAACATCCGGAGAAACAATGGCACAATCTATTTCACCTGCAACACATTTGAATCAGTTTGTTGAACGAGCATGCAAACAAAATAGAAGTTTTCTAGACGTGTTAACCATTTGCTTGGATTGAGCGGTTTGTCTCCGTTTGTGTATATGTATATGAATGTATTTATATGTTACAGTTTACCTGTTAGCTAAGAAATGACTGATGCTGGTTGCTTTCCTTGTCACTTCTCATTGGATTAAGAAAGAGATGGAGCAGCTGCTCTCCAATGGAAGCACTTAGCACGGCCATGTGTTATGCATTCTGAACAGCCACTAAATAAAGTGGTGGAAATAAGCAACTAAGCTTCTGTAAAGCTAGTTAACTATTCAGTAGTTAGTAGTACTTAGTAGTTAGTCAGTAGTCCAACAATGTGGGGCCCCAGGCTGGACAAATGAAGGCCCTGTTTGAAGAAAGACAGATTGAAACAAACAAGTGAACAACGAATTAACATTATTTACAGTTCATTAACTGTATTTATACCACAGCGCTGTTGAATTTTCTATTCAGTTTGCTCTGAAGATGTTTCCATAACAACTCTAACTATTGAGTTGCTAGGCAACTCCCAGGTTTATACTAACATGCTCATACTAATACTAGCGTTTATATTTGTTACAAGTCATTCACAGGTGATTGTATGATGGACACGCCACATAAACAGATTTAAAAAACAAACAAAAAACAAAACTGTAATTATTTATATGGTTTATTTAGCATGTTCATAAGGAGTCTCCAGTGTCAGGGCTTTCTAATAATCCGTGGTAAAGCTTTAACTTTAAGTCCATCCTTCAAGATGGAGAGCCTTGTAGATTCTCAACAACATTACAAGCTGTGTCTTAACTATATGAGAGGCTGAAGAGTAAACATCTGTTTCTAGCAGCTGTAGCATAAGTGATGATAATAGGAACTACTGTAACTTGGTTCAGATATTAAGTGTAACTATAAATGGATAAAAGCAATTGCTGTGGTATAAGTGGAATGAAACACGTTGGGGGCATGCTGTTATATGAAGATAATCATATTTCATTGTTTATATTGTTTACATGTGTTTAAATATTCATTATTGTAGTTCCACAAAAATGTAGCTGTTATGTAACATGAAGGAAAGAAAAAGTCCCTCAGTTCTCTCTAATGAGCAGATAGTTATAATTTAGCATGCAAAGTAACCAGAAAATATCTTTTCTAACCCTAAGTGCTTTAAAAGAAGAGAGGACTCAAGATGAAAGGAGCTGAGGTGCTCTCGAACTTATTGTGCTTTAAATTCAAGGACGAATAATTTCATTTCTGCTGTTATTGAACATGCCATGCTTTTACCCACTGGAATAAGGGATTTTGAGGTTGGTACGTGTGTGTAGAGAGAGAGAGCAATGGAGAGAGGCTTTACCTCTCTCAATTACAATTGGTCTTAATAGACAAAAATTGACCTTGAACATATCATTCTTACAAACGTGGCCTGTACCGAGTACCACACAATACAATAGAAACCTAGAATGATGTAAGGAAGCTGATGAGGATCAAATCAGAACACTGTCACTCTGCGGTCGTTCCATCAGGGATGTGTGTTATTGAGGAAAGCTATGTTGGCTGGACTTTCACACTGCCATGCAGTATAATCACAGCTCTGTGGTAATTAACTTCTCCATTTAGCCTGCAGCTAGAGAACAGAGAGCCTTCCCTTAACAAAGTCAACGCCACACAGGTGTTCCGTGTTCCACTGCTGCTCAGCTGTGGGAAATCATAGAGGAAATGTTTGATTTACTAGTCAACAAAAGGAATCACTCAGGCCAAGTTTGAGACAATATGCCAGCGCGCTCTGTTACAGAGCCAAGAAGAGTGAAGACTAGTTTATGAAACACTATATATTATATTAGCTTTGGCATGAGAGTGCATCTTAACTAAATCTGGAGGTGGATCATATTTTAGCTGTTCGTCATTCTGGACCAGTGTCATGTTTGTAAATGAGCATTGTGCCTACGCTGCCAAAATTGCATTTGCTCAAATTATTAAGAAATACAAGAAGCGTAAATTACAGCGGCAAGCAATTCGGTTACTGTGGGTGAATTTCAGTACTCAAAAGGGACGGCCCACAATTAAATCTGTCCAATGGACACATTCAAAATACATTTTCATAATTTCTGCCATTTATTAGCATGACTATCCAGTCCAGGTGTGAACAGAAGAAATGTTAAGACTTTATGTTCTCAAACATTGAAGTAGGAATTAAAGACTTGTTGGAAAATGATCCACAACACAGAGCTACAGTATTTGAATGAGCCACAAAAAAACAGCATTCACATACAGATTTTATTTTCATTTCATTGTTTGATTCAGAAATCGTCACACTTTGCAAGTGCATGTGGCTTCCTGAGGGTAGAACGAATCTGGCAGGTTAGATATTATGTACATGTGGAGTAAACGCACATCACAAAATATGTAAATAAATAAACAAAATGCTTTTTAAAAACAATAGTCAGAGAAATGCCATACACACAAGAGACTTGTCTCTTGGGCTCAGCTTTTCTCAGCACTGGAAGCTCATAATCTGAGCATACCATACATTTTCCATTTTTGAACCACCGACGTTTACTGAAAATGGTTTCATTTACAGAGTAGCACTCTAGCTTAAACATATGTGACAAACGATTGATTTCTTCCTTTTTTTCCTTTCTTTCTTTTTTTTTTTTTTTTTTTAGAATGGCTTACCGAACAGCATAATATTAAATAACCATGCTAATTGAGGACAGACCTGGGAATGCTGCCAAAATAAGGAGAACAATTTCAAGGGCAGTGTTCCCTTTCTGTTAGTATTTTTCCCCTCATCAAAATTTCAGCCCACCTGTTTTAACCCACTTCCATTTGCGCAGGTTAAACACACCTGCTAAGGGTCGAGCACAAGCAGCTGTCAACTACTACCTTCATTATGGTTTCACTCACGTGGAAGATGATCCGGTGTGATATCATTTTTAGGATCCGGATATTTAATGCTTCAATCCCCCCCCCCCAAAAAAAATACACTGTGTGTGTG
>JAFFST010045865.1:108813-123271 GCA_022414735.1 Noturus placidus | reverse complement strand
CCCCCCCCCCCATCGCCTGCTCTGCCTCTTCTCCTTTCATTATCTCACTTTCTCTCTTCTTCTCTTTGGCTTTGCCATTGATTGAGCACAAAGAGCTTTCCTGTCATGTCTTTCTCTTCAGTTCATGCTGTCATTTGCAGAACACACAACACTCTGCCTCCTGTGAGCACTTCATGACACAAGCTCAGTTTGGTGTTTTAAACACACAGTAGATGGGATGAGGGCGGGCATGGGCACGGCCTCGTGAGCCGTCTCTACTCATCTGCATGGCGACAGTGCACTAATTTCATGTCCATGGGTCAAAACACAGAGGAATCCCTGCCTGCACTAATCAAATTAATCCACGGCATCGGGCTGTAACTCTCTGACATTTCTGGGCTACAAAACTCCCAGGGCTGAGAAGCAAAACACACATTAAAAAAAAAAAGAAGAAGAAAAAAAAACGATTAAGGATGATATCCTCTGGGTCTGTTTTCTGCAAAGATGTAAATATTACATTGAATCCCTCTTGATCTGGGCACATTATATCCTTTCTACCTTTTTCTTCATTTCTTTTCCTAAAGTTTTTCTTTTTTTTCTTGCTTTCCAGCTTTATTGTCTTGTTCTCTTTATTTCCCTCCGGTCCTTTCTCTTTTGTGGCCGTATATATATTTATATTAGATTAGCTGTCCCACGATACAGTATGTTCCACATTCATAATTAGCTGGCCAGCCAAGTAAATTAGAGGCCGTATGCAGAGATGACCCTGAATCAGTGCCGAGGGCCATCCGCACTGACCACTGGCCAAAATAATGTGGCATAAATACATACACAGTAACTCTGATATGGATAAAAGAGACACACACACAAAAAATACAGAGGCAAATATGTAGCAGTAAGAATGCAAGCGATAAAAGAGAAAGCAAGAGAAACTGCTACTTTACTGTTCTTATCAGGTTAAATACTCCGTACAAACACTGAATAAGTCAGTGTGATTTAAAGAAAAAAAATAAAAATGTCAACTCATCCTGGAGTCCCTACAGCTCAGAACTGTAAGAAGATTAGAAGATTAGCTTTAATGAGCAAAGTGTTCTCGTTTAGTTTCCTCCGGCACAGTGAGACTGAGAATGAAAGTGAAAAGGGAGCTTTGTGTTATACCGTTGGCACAGGAACGGTTTTCCGTGAGTGAGTAGCCCAGGCTGGGCATTTCATGCTGTGTTCGCAGCGAGGCCTTCCAGCGCGGCTCGGGACGATCCACTGCCAGCTCATGAAAGCTGTTGGACTGCAGGATTTGTGTGGTGGCATAGGGGCTGGCATGGTTTCCTCTGCCTGGGCTACTGTAGCCCGCCTTTCCGGCGAAGTCTATGCTACTGTAGATAGCACCGTCCGACAGCATGGTGCCCGTCTTTTCTCCGGCACCAGCAGGCAGCACGTCTGAGAGCGTGAGAGATGGAGAGATTAAAGAAAAAGCGACAAGGAGAGGGACAGTAACGATGCTTAAGGTCAGTGTGAAGCTTATTAGCGCACCCTGCTGCTGCTGTTCCACACATTCATCCTGGCTTAAATGAGGTGAGATAAATAAAAGTGATTAGCTAGCAGATTAATTATCAGATGACATGGGACGCTCGATGGGGGGGTGACGGCTGTGAAAGATGGACACACATGCTGAGCTGACCTTCAGCTCGGACCGGCTTGACCCGTAGAGCTCACAGAGATTCAAACGTGCCTATTACACACACACTTAGCACATGCCTAAATAGGTATACATCAGAAGATTCATGCAAATTGCCTATACACAGTGTTTACCCTTTTGAATTCTTTAGCATTTTATTGTGTCGCAGTATGAAACCATAATGGAACACATTATTAGGTACACATATCATAGACGTTGTTCTATAGATGTACAATTACTGACTGTAGCCCATGAGACAATACATGCAGTTTGTCAGCCCACCTCTACCCCATCCATCAGTGGAACAATATTATTTGTGTGCTGAGTATTTGGGAGTCTCAGTACATGACAGACATGGATATGATAATATTTATCCACCACCCACCACCCAACAAGTTAATACTGTGCAGGATCACTGTAGGCAGATATTTGGTTCTGTCCTCGTACAGGACATTAATCTTTTAGTCCTTGTTTTCTTGTAAACTGTAGTAAATTTTCCTCCAGAATGTTTCTATAACCAAATCCATTTGTTTTCGTTTAAATCTTATTAGTTTTCCACAAAGAAGACTCTGCCACCACCATCATGCTTCACAGTAGGGATGTGCTCTCATTGTGAGATGCTGTGTAAGGTTTCTGCTGAGCACAGAAGCTGAAGAAGTTAACAGACCCTAGCAAATTGCAGAGGATAACACTTGCCTTTGGGCAAATTCCAAACAAGATGCGATATGTTGGGGCTTTTTTTTCTTTTTTCTTTTTTTTTAAACAAAGAATTTCCTCATCATAGGGGCAGTGGTGGCTTAAGTAGTTAAGGCCACGGCGCTGCCAAGCTGTTGGACTCTTACGAGCAAGGCCCTTAATCCTCTCTGCTCCAGAGGCGCTGTATCATGGCTGATCCTGCAATCTGACCCCAACTTCCTTCAACTTCCACTGACCTAATATTCTGGGGTATGCGAAGAAAAGAATTTCACTGTGTTGTAATGTACATGTGACCAATATCATGTGACTCATTATCTCATTATCATTATCTCATTATCTCATACCACCATTCTGTACAAGCCAGATTTATGAAGTTTGTTTCCTATTTGTGTCTCATGAACTTTAATTCATCGATCTCATGGAGGTCTGTAATTTTTGTAGAGTTGCTCTAAGCCTCCCAGTGGCCTTCCTTACCACTGTGACTCACAATGCTTTGAGGTATAATCAAATTCCTGGGAAACTTACATTCTTGGCCTTGGTGGTACATTTAAAGTATATTGTCTGTTAGGAATGTTCCTAAGTCTTTGTGGTACAGTGTTTCTTTGGAACTGGGGAAGCCCCAAAACACAGTCATGCTTAAAATGGGAACTGGCATAATGGTTTCCTTAAACCATTTCCCCCATCAGTATCTAATGACTTTAATCTTATATGGAAACCATTAGGCCAACTTCCATTAAAAAGGATTTTTCTCCAAAAACCTCAGCAAAAGTGGACTCCAACCGAGTTATTAAGCAGTAGAAGAGAGTTAGTTACTTCAGTTGGTTACTACTGTTAATTACTGTATTAAATTACTAAATTAATTTGTTATATCCTAAAGTACTTTGTGTTCATGAGCAGCAAAAATTTGAGTTAAATACATGGTTTCATGCTGCACGCTGAAAAACAACCCTAAAGGTGGTGAAATCTATTTATAGGCACTGTAATCCCATTTGTTGTTCTTGTTTGCTACAGGATAGTATTTTTTTATGTTATCAGACCTATAGTTTCTAGGCACACATGGATGAAATGGTTGTGACACATGAAGGACAACTGAATTGAAAGGAATTTGGAATTAGAGCTTGCGGAATTAGGAGTGCGTGTGTGATCTCTTGTCATTTCCACTACTGTGAGATTCTATGCTTGCTAAAATATTCATAATCTTCATACATGAATTCAGAAAAATATAGTGATGATGTGCTTGGGGCCCTGAACCTGTGACCTTCTCGCTCTCTTGTGGGCTTTGTAGCCGTGATCTTCTCTTTCAGGCCCTTTCCTTGACTGTATTGTAGCCTCTTGAGATCTTACCTCCACGACCAAAGTTAGTGAGGTCTTTGGAAGCGCCCAGACCACTGTTGGCAGGCAGGCTGGTGGACGGCCAAGAGTCAGCTAGCCAAGGGAGGCCAGGGTCACCGGCTTTCAGCAGACCAGGACGACTAGGAAAGAGACAAAAAAGAGAGAGAAATGGAAGACATGCTTATATCAGCGTATGCTCTGCATGATACCCAAAGGGTGAATAAGAGACACAAAGAATAACATTCACGCACTGTTTTCCATTTTTTTTTTTCACGGTCTGCATCAGCACCAGATTGCTGCGAGAGCTCGTTCCCCAAGTACACCGCCCCGAGCAGTGAAAATAATAAAGACACAAACAAAAAGACATAAAACAGTGACAAGTCTATAAATCTGGTACTGAGCCTTTATCGCCCCCCCACCCCAACCCCACCTCACACCCCCCACTCTTCCGCCCCAGAGAGAGAGAGAAGCCGATAGCGAGCACATGGCGGAATATTAAAACCCCCTACAGCAAGTGTTTCCACCTTCATTGGGGATGGAGAGGTTACCAGTCTCCATGGTAACTAGAGTGGCTAACGTTCATTGGCTGGCAACTACCAATTGAGCAAAAAAAGCTGATGTAGAATTTTGATGCATACAATAATACACGACGTGGAACAGAGCATGTACATTTTTCACTCGTTTATTGGAGACGGGGGGACATTTTGAATTTTTGCTCGTTTGTGTACCGAGAGGGGAAGTCGGAGTCAGCCAGGCGGGCTGTACACATGATTTGGTTTACCTTTGGTCTAATGAATGCAGTAGCCCAGGAAAAAGTGCTCCCCTAAGAGCTGAGAGAGCCAGCAGCACATGGGGACTTCAACACATCTGAGCTCAGTGGCTCAAAGGTGCAGATTATGTGAGCTGTGTCTGCCCAGAGTAACACTAACTCATATGCACCTCATTCTGATTAGCATGCGCATTCCAGCACACACATACACGCACACGCCTGTACTCAGGAGCAGACACGTAAAAGCAAAGAGGTAGAGTTTATACTTAGAAGCAACATATTTTCCTGTTTGTTTGGCTTCTTGGCTAGTTCTGTTCTTGCTCAGCGATGCTAATCCAGCAGATGAAGATTCTCACCTCCACAAGGGCCTCTGTTTTAATCTCTCATCGGGTCAGTAACCAGCAATATTTAAAAAGTGCTCTATGAACTCACATGACGGGAGCGTAGATGAGTTCTGTGTGTCTGTGTGTGTGTAGAAGTAAGAGTGCTTATGAGGGACACTTTCTCTCAGATAATTATCTTTTCACATCCTCTTGAGCTTCTTTCGACAGGAGAATCCATCACCGGCTCTGGGGAGAGCCGTCCATAGCCAGTCCATGACGATGAATGGAGAAATAAAAAAGTGGTCCTGACACATTAATTGTTTCGGTTAATTCCAGCCAGAGGTGATTTATTAGCCAATCAATCGATACATCAGCTTAGGCGTTGCTCTGGCGCAAGACACCGAGTATCGGAACATCCATCAGGTTCCTGTCTGCTAGGCCGTTAACATCGGCGGTTTCAGCAGAGAGACTCTCCGCTGTTTTAGTGTACTGAAAACGAATGCTGAATCATGAAATCGAGTCTTACACCATGATGTTCTTGCCCAAGGTTAAAGCACATCACAGAGTAGTCAAGCAGGGAAAAAAACCCTGGCCAGGTCATAGCTTTATTTATTTATTTATTTATTTTATTCTAAGGACTGTTTACTTGCTCAGATGTCAATGTCAATACACGCATCGCTCACCTTCCACTTCCCATCAGGCCTCTGTCTCCATGTTGGAACGTCACTGCAGGGACAGCAACCAGGAAGAGACCCCAAAATGAGAAGGAAGGGGGGGAAGCACAAGAAGATCCAACTCAAATCACTGCTTTGTTTCATTACATCAACATTTCAATTCATGTCTTACAAACTGGATGGCTTACTGCCTACGGTGCCATCAAACCCGTCGGAAGTTAGAAAGGGATGGGACAAATGACCAGTACCTGCACGGGTGAAGGTGAACGACTGGACTGTGAAACAAACACACACACACACACACACACACACACACACACACACACACAGAACAAAGAGAGAATTAGAATTCGGTCCAGGTATACAGCAATAAAATGCAGACGAGGAAGAATTGAAATGGGTGATACGTGATGCATCTGATGCTTGAACTGACAATGATATTCATGTGTATTTCACACACTTGATTTGAGTGAACTTGGAGATGGGCATGGGCATGTGAGTATGAGAAAGACACACTGTCTAGCCTGCTCAGAGCGACAGTCTGATCTGAATGAATTTGCCCCCACGTGAGCTCGGGATCAAAGCCCAGGTGACGGATAAAGCAAATGGCTATTGAATTAGGCAATCACCGCCGCATGCACCTAAGTCATCGGACCGTGATGATGGCAATACGTATTATAATGAGTGTAATCCACAGCTACATGCAATAATTACCCCCTGGGGGAATACCAAATTACATTTCAGAGGCTGGAGACTGTACCTAGAGCTAATGTAGGAACAATATGGGTCACAGTCTTCTAATATATATGCAGCGCGACGCCGTTTCATTTCCAAATGAGAGTGCGGGTTATGATGGGATTGTGTTCAAGGTTGATGCACATATGTAATAGTGTAATGCATTGTTGTAGGGGCACATGACTGCTTTTGTTTAGTGCCGGCTTATGCAATTGTGCATACATACTAATACTGTAGAACAGCTTTAAATAAAATACTAGGTGTTGTTTAGCTAATATAGTAGTTTCTGTTCTGTATGATCATCACTATGCAAACCAGCTTACCATGCATTTCCTACTTTCAGCCATACAATGAGAGATGAAGGTTTCACAGGCTAAAAATAGCTGTACTTTGTGTTCAAATGAATCACGTGCCGACACTAAGTATTTGCTTGCGCTGCCATACCGGTGACTTGTCTCTAGAGAACTGTGTAGGCTTTGGGCATGACGCATGGCTTCTCACCTGCGTAGTTGCTCAGGCCTTTCCTCTTCTTCCTCCTCCAGTAGAGCCAAGCGCTGAAGCCCATGAGAACGATCCAGCACGCGCCACCAAGTCCTGCGATGAAGGCTGGCTGCTTCAAGACATCGGTGATGCTTCCTCCGCCCTCGTCTCCAGTCATCACATCCTGTAACTCGGCACCTGTGATCATAAACAGGTGAAAACCCATTCGATATTTCATCATGTTTTCATACAAACTTTTCTGAAACATTCTCCTTTATTTTGTATGAAGAATCCCTCAACAGCGGGCTCCCTATCAAATCAAATCAAGTCACATCCCAGCGGCAGACAAGGAACACCAATTAAAAGCGCAAGGGAAAATCTATTTTTGCTAATAGGATTATTGTACGACTGATTAACAGCGCAACAAGCAAATGGAGCAAGGAAATACTGGAGCACAATATGCAATGTGCGAGAGAAGCCGAGCTGCGTTATTGGAGTGCAGGACAGCGAGCCACTCATCAGTTTGAGCTGAAGGACTGGAGATTGACATGGGGACTCCATCAGGGTTTGATTTCCTGGTGCGGCTACAGCTCTGTGAAATGAGATTCAAAGGCTCGCAACGTGAGCAACACCCCAAAAACACGATCATTAAGGCCTCGCAGCACAGCCTTCTCGGTTGGCTGCAGGCGAGTGTTTCTGGCCCCGGCAGTCAAAAGCCATGGAAAAAGGGGAGAGCGCGGGACGTCGATAGTATTGATTCTGGCTGTATTTATCTGGCCTCATACATCAGCGAGCTTGATAAAATGTGATAAGGTGATAAGCCGCAGCAATAAGACAGTCTGCTATGTTAGCAATGGCTGCGTTTATTGGAGAGCGTTATTGATACGGCCGACAGTGTTCTGCCGAACGACGCTGGACAGTGTATTAAATGAAAATCTTATCGATTTTTATATCACGGCTTGTTTAAAAAAAAATAAAAAAAGAGCTTGGCTTTGAAAAGTAAACTCACAGGGTGGTACATAATCTCCAATGCTATTGTTTTTTTTCCCTTTCTTTCTTTCAGTCTTTCAGTAAAGCATGACAAATTTAGAAATCATTATCTGAGCCTCCGTCTAGTAATGATTATGTTTGTTCGGTCCAGCAGCACACCCTCGATACTGTGAGATGGCTTTTCATTCTGGCATGATGTAGAAACAACTGGTGAATTGTACACTCTTTCTTTCTTTCTTTTACTCTATTTCTCCACCTTCTTCCTTTTATCATTGTTGTTGTTGTTGATCTTCAGTAACCTCTTTATTTTATAGGTAACAAATACATTTATATCAGTAATTCTCTTCACATAGTTAATTCATGTCTCTGGTCCAGACCTGCCTATGATTCATCAGTATAAATCACTTAAAATGAAAAATTCTTGGTTTTTTTCTACCTTCCATTACAAAGCAACGACATTTGCTAAGAAATATGAAAATGATTTAAAAATCTTCTGACTCCAGCACCATGAAAAAAAATATATCAACCAAAGAAATATCATGTTCCATATTTCACATTATAGGAGAAAAATGTGTTATGATTTAACAGATCAACTCCAGTTAGAACGAAATAACATTCAGTCACTCAGTCTCACCGATCACAATAGGCTGTGGCTCGCTCTTCACCCCGATGCCTGCGCTGGTACCCGCTGCCACCTCCACCCTGTACTGCACGCCTGCCTGCAGACCCCCGACCACCACCGAGCGAATAGCAGCGTCCACCGTCTTGTTCACGTGGAAGCGGCTTTCGTTTCCCAGACACCAAATCTAACACCAGAGAAGAAGGAGAACAAGAGGGAAAGCAATGAGGGAAATGAGTAACAGCACTCAGAAACAGAGTGCATGCATTCAGAAAGAGTTCCAGATGAAGTTACCAAGATGGAGAAAAAGTCTTAACCCTCGTGTTTTGATCAATACTTCCAATGGAGGTTCTTTGAAGTCATGCCAGCGTTTATGATTTTTATATCAACTGCCAAATTTGATGTTTAAATATTCAGTATTTCAGATTTGCATCTAAATTACTAGCAAAGTTTATAAGCATAGTTATGAAAATAAACACACAAATCATTTGGACATGATAAGAACACTGGGAGTAAATAAATCATTAAATTAAATTAACAAACATATCATCATTATATTCATTTCACAACTCAAATATTGTTTATTATAGGTGTACAAAAAAGCCCTACGGTATATAATGCACACACATTAAGATTTTATTACCTCAATTTAGTAGCTCATGACTTCATTACGTTTGGTCCCTGAGTTAGCGTGGGATAATAATAATAATAATAATAATAATAATAATAATAATAATAACAGTAATAGAATGTGCTGGATCAAGTGCTATTTTATAAGCATCCAAATAATGAGAGAGGAAGCCATAATGTGACATGAAAATAAAATTTTTTTTGCAGCAATTATAGTGATAACTATAACTAGGACTGTACAAGCAGGGATATAATCACAATATAGTATAGATTCCTATTACATGTATATTTAACGTTTATTTCAATGCTTGCCATGTATTCAATCGTATATTGTTGTATTAGTCTTTTATATTTATATCATATTACAATTGACTGCAAAGGGAAGAAATAGAAGTCCTTCTATTGGCATTTTCTATCCCAAAAAATAGAAATTTCCGCATATGAAGGTAATGATTGTCATCTAGAAGCTACTGAAAACCTTGGCTGCGTCCGAAATCATGTACTGTGATGGTGTGTACTGCACGGCCGTTGAAACAGTATGTACTAATCAGTATGTGTGTGTGTGTGTGTGTGTGTGTGTGTGTGTAGAATGAATACAATCCGGGACATACTACATCCGCCTTGTCGGCATTGTCATGTGACCTTCAAGTTCATCATAAACACAAAAATCTTAAAGGAAGCACCGGATTAATGCAACCATTAACGGCAAAATGCACATCAGGAAAGTTAAATGAATTAGTAATTTAATGTGGGCGGGGTTAACATGCTGAGGTAAATTCGTTGCCGTTAGCTTGGCCAGATAAGGCATGATCGGGATCACAAAAAAGTTTTGAAATGCTTTGACAACTTATTTCTAATTTAAACCTTTGACAAGTTAACAGTTTATTCGGGTATTGTTAAACAAGTCCAGTTTAACCAAGGTTTAATAGTTAAAAAGCACCGACCTGCTGTCTTGCGCCAGTTTATTTCTGAGCTCATCTGAATCAATCTGTTGCATTATGGGATTTTTGAATTGCGTAGTGTCCATTGGTTGCATGCTGCAAAACACCATCCGGGTATTTCTCCTACTGTTTCTAGCCTACTGAGAATTCGGACATACTTCCGCTCTGCCGTACTGCTCTTCGCCTACTGTATAATAAGGTAGAACACTATGCGATTTCAGATGCAGCCCTTGTCTCAGATGCTTCTAGGCAAGAAAATTCTGGCAATCTCAGAGGCCTGGACAATGCACAGGTGATTTGCATAATCTGAATGGGAAGCTCAGCAAACTAACTGAAGCATCTGCTTAACCCGACTTGAAATACTGCATACATATTGAAACAATGTGGGTCGTTGAATATGGCCCTGCGTGAGATTACCACTGAACTTTGACACTTTTCTTTAAATGAACAGTACCTTGTATTCCTGGATTATTCCGTTCTGGTGTTCGGTGGGTGGCGGGTCCCAGGAAATGCTGATAGATGTGCTGTTCTCACTGCCTACCATCAGCACCGTCACCTGCTGTGGAGGAGCACTGGGGGCTGCCCAGTACAATACTTATCACTGATCATAGTCCTCATAACCCCCCCCCCCCCCCCCACACTCAACACACACAAGCCTCCAGGAATCCTAATGGATTTTTAATGGCTTTCTTAAATGACCCAGACACCTGAGCAAACTATTGCCCTTTGTCTATAATAAACACTGTTAGAGAAAACAGCTACTGCGCCACATCGAGACTTTTTGGTTTACCCTGAGCTACAAATATACATGAAGCATGCACAGTGCTTTCTAATGTCACACCATTCCTACATAGATGTACTGTATATAATTTTGTACATTTACACAGATAAATCAGCTTCTTGACGTACAGTTTTAAAGAAATAATCTCTGACGAAAAGCGCACGTTTATTTTATTGAATTTTTTTGGATGCCGTGCATGACAACGTGGCGTAGAAAAAGCAGCAGGAGATGAGGTGTGACCGTCTCTGAGCCCTAATCCTGACTTTGTTAGTCCTGCATCGCTGCCATTGCTATCACAGCCCACACTTCACAGAGCACACACACTCTGCATCAGCCAAACCGGATACAGCTCTGAGTCAACGCACTCACGGCAATTACCTCCCCCCACCCCCTCTATCCCCTATCCTCTATCGTCCTCTACATATCGCTCTTCTCCCTCTTTCCCCCCAGGCTTCTCTTCTTTTCTTTTCCCACTGACAGTTTTTTTTCCCCTCTCCACTCTTTCCTGGAGTGCATCCTGATATTACACTCACTTCCTGTTAAATATCTCTCACAGTTAATACTCTCTCTGGGCTCTATCTTTGTGATAAGGAACAAATATTTTTTGCACCAGTCATGCTGGCTCATTAAATTGCTGTGAAAAACCTCACGTCCAAGGAAATCTAATATTTGTGGAGCTAATATATCTCAAATATACACTCGCCTGCCACTTAATAGGAACACCTATACACCATTTCACTTCGTGCAATTATCCAATCATATGGCAGCAATGCAGTGTCCATCCATCCATCTTCAACCGCTTACTCCTTTTCAGGGTCCCGGGGGAACCTGGAGCCTATCCCAGGGAGCATCGGGCACAAGGTGGGGTACACCCTGGACAGGGTGCCAGTCCATCGCAGGGCACAATCACATACACACTCACACACACATTCATACACTATGGGCATTTTAGACACGCCAATCAGCCTAACATGCATGTGTTTGGACAGGGGGAGGAAACCGGAGTGCCCGGAGGAAACCCCCGACACACGGGGAGAACATGCAAACTCCACACACACATGGCCCTAGCGGGACTCAAACCCTGAACCCTGGAGGTGTGAGGCGGACGTGCTATTCGGTGTATTATTCAGCTACAGTTAATGTTCACGGCAAGCATCAGAGTCGGTGAAAATGTGATTTTCATGCACAAGAGTCTCCATGGTTTTACACAGAATGGGGCGAAAAACAAAAAACATCACCAAGTCTTGTGAATCTCTGGACCTGTATCTGCATGTTTATAATTCAGGTGGCTGGTGAGTGTACATCCATCCATCCATCCATCCATTTTCCATACCGCTTATCTCACACAGGATCACTGGGGAGCCTGGAGCCGATCCCAGGGAACTCGGGCCACAAAGTGGAAGACACCCTGCATGAAATATCAACCCATTGCAGCGCACAATCGCACACCCATTCACACACTATGGACAATTTGGTAATGCCAATCAGCCTACAGCACATATCTTTAGAATGGAGGAGGAAACCGGAACACTGGGAGGAAACCCCAAAGCACAGGGAGAACATGCAAACTCCATACACAGGGCGGAGATTGGATTCAAACAGATGTGAGTTTTACAAAGGAATTTAAAAAAACATTTCTACATGAAAGCCGGCCTCCTCATTCATACCCCCTCTAAGCAAGCATTGTTTAAACAGTCTTATTTCTCTTCTCTGTAGTTGCAATAAATTTGGTTCGTCTAATACTTAATTAGCTTTCTAAGCCCTTTTATTGATTCTATTAATTAAATGATGTTCTATGCATAATGATGCGTAACCTGTTCACATTTCACAACTGAGTTGTTTATTATTGGGTACGGATAAAATAATTCAGGCCGTGGTACTTAATTAATACATAGTCAGATAAAATAGCTTATTAATGTTGAAGTGATCTGACGTTAAAAACTTAGGAAATGGAACAGGACTATTTAGTCAGGAAAAGACCATTTTATCCTCAACCTTGTAAGAGTTTTCAAGAGACGGTTATGCAAGGGCCTTTTTGCACTTGTGTTTGATTTCACTGTATGAGCAGATTTCAAATCTGAAACGCTCTTTCTGCCACTCTGCC
This sequence comes from Noturus placidus, assembly GCA_022414735.1. Taxonomy (NCBI): domain Eukaryota; kingdom Metazoa; phylum Chordata; class Actinopteri; order Siluriformes; family Ictaluridae; genus Noturus; species Noturus placidus. The sequence continues at coordinate 110,546 of JAFFST010045865.1, read as the reverse complement.
TACATAATCATAATAGCCATTGAGTGCATACTGCAATACAACTTAGCAAAGACATCACTAACCACACTTCTGGACAAATATACTCATTAACACTTTTTATGGATAGTCAAACATAGTCAATTCAATTCAATGTGATTTGTATAGCGCTTTTAACACTGGACTTTGACTCAAAGCAGCTTTACAGAAGCATATAAACACAGGATACAGATTTTAAGCGTGCGAATTTATCCCTAATGAACAGGCCAGTGGTGACGGTAGTGAGGGAAAACTCCTTAAGATGATCTGAGGAAGAAACCTTGAGAGGAACCCATCCTCATCTGGGTAACAACGTCAACAAAATCTGGCTATAGACATTCAACAACCTGTCAAGTGACTGTCACTAATTAACTAATGTTAAACAGTACGTCATGTACAGTAGATCATCTATACACATTCTGTAGCCTAATACCTTGTCCCATTTTTCACCTTATTTGGTTGGTCCAGTTTCTAGCGCCTGAGTAGGTACTCTAGATCAGGGGTGTCCAATCATATCCGGAAAGGGCCGGTGTGAGAGCAAGTTTTCATTTCAACCAAACAGAAGCCACACCTGAGTCTATTGAAAGCCAAGATCATCTGGGCGGCTGTGGCTCAGTCGGTAGAGCGGGTTGTCCACTAATCTACTAATCGTAGGGTTGCCGTTTCGATTCCCGGCCCAGATGACGCCACATGCTGAAGTGTCCTTGGGCAAGACACTGAACCCTAAGTTGCCCCCGATGGCAAGCTAGCACCTTGCATGTCAGCTCTGCTACCATTGGTGTGAGTGTGTGTGTGAGTGTGTGTGAGTGTGTGTGTGTGAATGGGTGAATGAGACACAGTGTAAAGCGCTTTGGCTAAAAGCGCTATATAAGTGCGCCATTTACCATTTACCAACTGATTAAACAGGTGGAATCAGGTGTGGCTCATGCTTGGTTGGAATGAAAACTTGCACCTGCACCTACACCAGCCCTTTCCGGATAAGATTGGACACCTGCTCTATGGACTATCAACTTGTCCCTAGTCCTATCACAATTTCAACCGCAGTTCATGTGGATTAGTGATGGTGTTTTATCAGTGTGAATCAGATGACAGAGTTTACAGTGTGTCTGATGTAAATCGGAATGTAAATCTTCATAGTGTTGCCATATATATTCTTCTTAACTCCACCTCTGTTTACAATACTGGCACTCTGTGTCGATAATAATGACAATGCAAAACTATATCTGGCCTTATTTTAGTGTTTATAATTTATTTACTCTTCATGATTGTGACACCCACTAAAGAATTGACTGTAGTGTGTCTGAGTTTAGCCTTCTTTGTACTTGTAAATCATTTCTATGTAACCTACAACAGTAAGCTTCTTTACATCAAATAAAACCCTGGCATTTGTTTATCAGCAGTGTGTTTAACAGTTCTAATCGGGTTATGCGGCATGACAAAGCAGCCGGTGGGGATGTCCTGGCTGACACTCAGTAAAGCATGGCTCCTGATCAATGGGAAGCTTAACTTCTCGGCGTGATGCTGTACTCATATTAATAGGCAGGCAGCCACGGTGAATGCTAAAGCACCACGTTATGCATGTCGGAGCTTGATGAAAGCACTCTATTCCATCGTACAGTAATGTAGGAGATGCTAATAAGCCCACTGACTCCATGATGTATCACTGGCAGTAATGTGACCTGGTGTGGTGTGAGAGGAGGGCTTCTGCCAAGTGACAC
>JAFFST010045865.1:75980-108793 GCA_022414735.1 Noturus placidus | reverse complement strand
GGGGGGGGGGGGGGGGGGGGTGAAAGGGTGTGTGAGAGAGTGAGAGACAAAGAGAGAAAGTGACAGGAAGAAAAAGAAAAGATGTGTGAGAAAAAAAGAAAGAAGATGTGGAGGAAGAGTGAAGATGGTGTGAAAGAGTGGATGAGTGAAAAAGAGAAAGAGGAAGGAAGAGAGAGTATGCACGAAAGGGGGAGAAGGAATGAGAGACAGGAGAACGGTAGAGAGAGAGTAATAGAGAGAGAGCAATTACACTACAAGCCCTCGGGTGCATTCTGGGTATTAGCTGGTGTTTAACCTTACAACAACACTGCAGATATCAATGGACTGAAACACACCCAATCATGTGGCCTTTTCTGATGACCATATAACTGAATTTGACTGGAAAAAAAACAATTTCTCTGTCATGGATGTTGATGTAAAAGAAGTGTTTAGAGTATGTCATCATTTGGCTCCTGTCATTCTGAGCAGCTTGAATTTTTTTTTTTCCGAGGGCACTGGAGAGAGGCACATTTGCAGAACTCATTAAAGCAAAGCCACCGTGGCACTAATTGTGCTAATGGATGGGAGCTCAACATGAACTGCGTGATCTCCAATAAATATATCCATCACTGTGTGTGTGTGTGTGTGTGTGTGTGCACGTGTGCGCATGTGTGTGTATAAGTGACAAAAATGCAACTAGAGTGTCGTGACGGAGGATGAGAGCGAGAGAGTGAGCAAGTGAAAAACAGGGAGGGAGAAGAGAGGGGGAAAGACAGGAAGAAGCAGACAGGCAGAGGAGAGAGGGCTGAGAGAGAGGAGGACATTAGGATGCAGACTGAACAGGCTGATGGTGCTTGAAGACAATATGGCAGGCAGGGTGATGGCAGGGGTTTGGATCTCAGATGGAGTGTGTCAAAGCAAAGAGAAACGCTGTGTGTCCCAGAATGTGTATCAGCAGAGACAGAGCCTCCTACTATGGCACTAGGATGACACAAACCTCTCACTAGATTATACTGCTACACAGGCAAACTGCTTAAATTGTGTTTGGCCTTATGTTTAGGGACTCACACATGCAGTCAGAACCAGTGATTAATGAAAGAATGTACGCAAGCAGACGGAAACAAATATGACCAAATACAGAATCTCACATATACACAGGAACAGTAACTATTAAAGGAACAGTCAGGCATTTTTTCCGCCTAAAATCTATTCATTGCATCTGTAAAGTAGGCATAATAATAATAATAATAATAATAATAATAATAATAAAATGTTTTAGTGGGAATTATGTGCCCTTAAACCCATATCTCTAATTAATACCTCAAATTGACACCACAAATTCATGAAAAAAGTGGTCCCGTTTCTGAAATTCACGAGTCTCTACCCTGTTCGGATCAATTCAAAATTCTAATGAGCGCATTTGCTGGTTACGATGATAATTCAATACAAATCCTACAAATGATCAATCAGTCCTGCTTGAGATATCCGGCTTGACACACAACCTGAAAGCATGATGAGGATGGGTTCCCTTCTGAGTCTGGTTCCTCTCAAGGTTTCTTCCTCTTAAACATCTTAGAGAGTTTTTCCTTGCCATTGTCGCCACTCAGTGGCTTGCTCAGTTGGGATAAATTCACACCTTTAACATCTGTATACCGTGTTGATATTTCTGTAAAGCTGCTTTGAGACAATGTCTATTGTAAAAAGCGCTATACAAATAAAATTGAAATGAATTGAATTGAATGACACGGCATTAAAAATGATCGCAAATTGCGTGTTTGACAGCGGGGGCGTGGTCGAGCGTCAGCTGTGGATGGAAAGGAGGCAGGTCGGATCGGCATTTAATGCGTGATGATTCTCACCTGTGTCTTATTAGCCCGAGTTTACTTATGTGTGTCTTACAGTGCCTTCATGGCCTCCTGTAACTCACAAGTGCGAGAGAGAGAGAGAGAGAGAGAGAGAGAGAGAGACAGAATGCGAGTCCGCTTGGCAAGAAGCATGAACTTGAACCAGACCGAGCGAAAGCCGTGGGTTTTTGTTTCTGCTGAGTTTTTGAAAGCTTGGAGCTTGGAACTCAGTCAAGACTCTGCCTGTCTCTTGAGTCTTCCTCCATACCCTCACACCTTGGGGTCCTACACTTTGTTATAAGGAGAATAAAAGACTTTGGAATGTGTTGTTATTGGACAATAATCTAGTCTGGGGTGGGAATAGTAACTCCGCTTCAGACCAAAGCACTTCACACCGCCCCATTCTGGAATATTTTCCTATAACTGCATACATCTAGTGAAATTTAGAGATACTTTTAAGCAAACAGGGCGGCTGTGGCGCAGGTGGTAGAGCGGGTTATCCGCTAATCGTAGGGTTGGCGGTTCGATTCCTGGCCCGGGTTACTCAACACACCGAAGTGTCCTTGGGCTAGACACTGAACCCCAAGTTGCTCCTGATGGCAAGTTAGCACCTTGCATGGCAGCTCAGCTACCATTGGTGTGTGTCAATGGGTGAATGAGACACAGTGTAAAACGCTTTGGATAAAAGTGCTATATAAGTGCGCCATTTACCAAATGTTCTTTAAAAAGAATTGCTTCACATAAATACTTAATAACTGTCCTCAGCCATTATAAATAAGTTTTGAGTCTTCTCCATATGGTGAACATACTATCTACAGCTACAAATGTGTACACGGTGTAATTTCCTAAATTCTGGAGCATGTTTACCTTCTTCCAAAGTTCGTGCAGTGATGGATTCGCTGTCTGCTCCCTGGAACTCGTTGAAGAAAGGGCGAACCTTTATCTCATAGACCACGCCCTTTTTGAGTTCATGTAAAGTGACGTCACGCTCCAGTGGAGCCTTTAGGTCCTGAATCTGCCAGGCTCCTGGAGAGGGTAGGCCTGAAGTTTGCCTGTACAGAACACGGTATCCTTGGATGAACTGGGAAGGTTTCTCAACCTACAGAAGAACCCAAGAAATGAGAAAAGAACAAATATGAGTGCCGTTTCTGCTAATGCGCAGCTGTCTGGAGTCCGCCAGGATTAGTAACTCACACTCACACTCATGCTGATTGTTTTCAGATAACGGGATGGGGGGGGGGGGGGGGGGGGGGGGGTGATTTAGCAGTAAAGGCAATTGTGACAAATGAACTGCAGTAGCTCTGTCCAACCTCCCCAAAGCAAATAGATTAAACACAATGAGATGGTCCCAGCGCAAAAACCCACGTGACTATGGATAGGTGCAGTGGTATTCGTTCTGTTACGGGAGGGGACATAACTCACCATAATGGCTTGTTAACAGGGGTAGAAGCAAGCGCAAGCTTTTACAGCTGAAATAAAGTAGCTGTTTACCGTCAGCCAAGGCCAAATAAATCAGCATGGTATGTTCATGTAACTGTGTGTGTGTGTGCGTGCGTGCACACATGGGTGTGTGAGTATTTCATTACATAAATGTGTACGAGATCTAAAAGCCTCACTTAGTGCAGATACCCATCCTAATAAACAAACAGCACGCATTGATCTGCCCTTTGGGTGAAGGACAGTAAAGCAGGGTTTGCCTCAAGGCACCAATGGAGGTATGTACGAGAAGCAGGAACAAGATCAGGAACAGCAATAAATAATTTTTAAAAAAGCAAATAGTGTCATTTTTCTGGTGTGTTATGTAAGACTAAATGAGTAATATGCCATTAGCGAGGTGGAAACTTTTCACTCGTCGACTTTCAGCTGCCTCGATCATTAGCTGCTTAATGTACTGGTGATGGATTTGATGGTTTGCAAACAAAGTGACAAATGCTTCTAAATAACGTTTTAGTCATTCGTGGCACAATAACAGGGGCTAGAGCAGCTCATGAAAGTTTGCGCTGCAGATTTTGTCATCAGCAAAACAAGCAGGGGGAGGAAAAACGCATCATGACATTTTAAATGAGTATCAGGGGACGGAAAAACAGTCGATTCTTATATATATATTATATATATATATAATATAATAATAATAATAATAATAATAATAATTATTATTATTATTATTATTATTATTGTTATTATTATTATTATTATTATTATTATTGTGCATGTGTACACATTGTGTCTTATTATTTCTGTGCCTGTGTTATTATTTCAGACATCAGATATTTATCATATATATTAAATGTTTTATACATATTTGAGCATTTTAGAAACGTCTGAAGGACTTTTACACGGCACGCCAGGGTTGCCGCGGCACCACGGTTGGGAAACACTGGGCTAGAGAACTGAAGAATCAAAATGCAGCAGGATGCATGAAGAATTGTTTAATGCTCGCGTCTTGCACATCGAGAACGAATTGTGAGATGTCCACCGCTAATCAATAACACCTTGCTGACATGGAAAAAGATCGAACTGCAACATCATTTGAGCTCATGTTTATGTTTTTAATTGTGGCATTTTAGCAGCAAGTTCCAATAATGGTGCTCATCCGTCACCCGGCAGACAGATAAGCAAATCCCTGTACAAGCAAGTAACAGCATTAAATCGCCATTTAGCAAATATAGCACAGTAGCATATGGTGTGTGTGTGTGTGTGTGTGTGTGTGTGTGTGTGTGTGTGCGTGTCAGCATAGTTTAATATCTTAGTGGGGACCAAATGTATGCACAATGATCAGAGTAACTGACAGCTTTGACCCTGTGGGGACATTTTGCTAGTCCCCAAAAACAAACATTATTTAGGCATATGATTAATTTACTGCATTTAAAAAATAGTGTCAATGCAAGATCCTCACAACGATAGTAAAACAGCCATGTGTGTGTGTGTGTGTGTGTGACAAGGCAGCTCGAACACTTTGCCAAGCAAAAGCCGAGTGAGCAGCAGATAAAAAGCTGACCGCCTGCAGCTTCCAGAAAGCAGGAGTTCAGCTTCCAGAGCTAACAGTGATCTATTTGTTATACAGAAAACCATTTGTCCAAATTCAAACATCACCCTAAATGGTCTGGGATTAGTGAAACACCAGCTGTCCCTGCGCTCTCTGTCCACCTGGTTTCACTTTATTTTCTCAAACCGCCTACTGAGCACAAACCCAGTAAAGTGTCCAAAACTTCACACAGAACTGCAGTTGGTTGCGATTTTATTTTTAAATGCAAGTCATAGCATTTTGGCTTTTTGGAAAATAATCAACGACAATTTGCTAACGTTTCAAGCCAGACAACCACATCTTAACAAATCGGCCCTCTTCCTCATACAGTAGCTCTAAGAAACACACAATTAACTAGAAGTGCTGTGATTGACAGTGGAGAGAGTACTACCATCTTTCCCACCCAGAGAGCCAAGCCAATTTTGCTCTCTTGGCTCCCAGCCATGGATGGCTGTGACACAGTTGGGATTCGAACTGGGAGTTATTTTTAGTGAATAAACTTTAGTCAGTGCAGGTGTGTTTCTTTAACATTGACACAAACGTCAGTTACTATACATCTTAACATTACTTATTGCTTGCTAAAGCTGATGTATATGGTTTATTAATGTTAACTAATGCAGTAAATAATACATCAAATGGATCTACATGTATACTATATGGCCAAAAGTTTATGGATAACATACCATCACACCCATATATTCTCGTGGAGCATTCCAGTCCAGATTTAGTCCCCCTTTATAAATGCTATAATAACCTCCACTCTTCTGGGGAGGCTTTCAACTAGATTTTGGAGGATGAATTTGTTCCCACTCAAGCACAAGAGCATTAGTAAGGTCAGACACTGATGACGGGCGAGGGAGCCTGGGGTGCAGTCGGCTTTCCAGTTCATCCCAAAGGTGTTCAGTGGGGTTGAGGTCAGGGCTCTGTGCAGCACACTCAAGATCGTCCACTCCAACCTTGGCAAATTATGTCTTTACGGACCTCACTTTGTGCACATATGTATTGTCATGCTGGAACAGGTTTGGGCCTCTTAGTTCCAGTGAAGGGAAATTGTAATGCTTCAAAGACTTTCTACACAATTATGTGCTTACAGCTTTGTGGAAACGGTTTAGGGAAAGCTCACATATGGGGGTCAGAAAATTTTGTCTATATAGTGTACTTTTCTGATATCACTGCACACCTACCTGGTATATACTTATAAATAATGAAGTGTATATAGTGAATGTTAGGTTCCAATCTACCTTGTATCTATACTCATTGGTCAATTTATCAGGTAAATCTACCATACGAGTCAATCTTGTAGATATGCGATTCCAAAACATAATTATGGTGCAAGCAGAGACAAAGAAAGGTTGACCTTCCTGTCAAAGATGAAACGTGAGGCTGTTCCCATTTCAGCGCAATGTATAATATCATTAAACTCTTATAGAAATCGTCTTTCAGGATAATGGACCACATTATAACCCATGCAAATGAATCACTGTGGCATATCTTTACGAATATTCCATTTTTGTTTTAAAGTCCTTTTTGGTACTGTATAAGGCTGAAGGTAAACTCACCGCCCATGTCACCCGCACAGAGGTGGAGCTGAGCACTATGGGGTTGTGCATAGTGACAATGACATCACCCAGCTCCTTCTGGACTTGACGGTGATCGACACCCTGCATAGCTGGACTGATGTCTGACGCGTGCACACACACACACATACACACACACACACACACACACACACACACACACACACATACATACATAAAAAAAAACAAATATATGAGCACCAATAAGTAGAAAAAAATGTCCATTCAATAGTAACACAGAATAGACCTGTCTTAGCTAAAGATCATGGAATTAAAACATGTGTACACGGCCGTGCCAGATGGGTAGAGTGTATGTTACCCTGGGTGCGGACAGGCTCGGACATGGCACTCGGGTCTCCCACCCCTTGCGTGTTCACTGCTCTGATGATGAAGACGTAGACAGTGTTCGGTCGGAGCTCTCTGACTGTGTACTGTGTGTCCTTCACGTGATCGGCTACAGTCTGCCAGCTGTTACTCACCAGCTGGCTGCAAACAGAGACGAGACCCAATAAACTCACTGCTCGGAAAAAACAGCACACACGCGTCTCACATGGCTGCCTGAGGCAGATGCGCTGGGGTTTTATGCTGATATTATTGTGGGCAGTATGCCTATTCCTACCACCTTGCTATAGATGGGTTGAAGGTATTGATGCAGCAGCTCAAATGCGGAATATTCACTTTTTCAAAAGCTTTGTTGTAGGGAAAATAAGATTCTCTGACATAATATTATCTCATGCAGCGAGTCACGTCTGCTTCAGCTAGCGATAGGCTGCGTTCACAGGGACATTTTGGTGTCCATAAAAAACACAGGGTAATGCATAGAAGTCACCGTAGAGACTGCGGTGCAATATAACGAAGAGACTGCAGAGCTGAGTCTGTTCTTAAGCTTGGGATACCGTATTCATGAAGTTTTGCATGTTCTTCCCAGGTTCTGCATGTCTCACGGCTTCACTAGTTTCTTACTATCTCTAAAAATATACTAGTAGGTCGATTGGGTTGTCTAAATCATATTATGATTGATCATATCATGTACAGTGTAATGAAAAAGGACAAAAGACACTGATCCCCACCCAGAACGAGAAAAAAAGACAAGAACCACACTTAAACACACCTTCAAACAAACAACCTATATACCGTATCAATGTATTTGACCTTGTGAAAGCAGGCCACCACTTTACTTAACGGAGCTATGATGTAACTGAAGTTTTGGGTGAAAGATAAAGCCAGAACTTCTAGGGAAACACGTAATGGAAGTTGGCTTTAATTATTCCTGTACATGTCTGTATTTTACTCAAGTGCCTTCAGTCTTACTGACCCCCTGATGACTTTCTTTAATATTAAAAAGGCTGCCATCTTGAACAAGATTAATACACTACAGACATGCAAGAAGCTAACGTAGCCTGGACGTTATGCGGAAAAGAATCTAGTTAAATTTAAGTTCAACTGAAATTTATAAGTACGTACTGTGCTTGGTGTTTATTTAAAACATTATTTATTTATTAATTTTTATTTATTTATTTGGTGATGGCACTTTTATGGCAAGTATGTGACGATTTGTGCATGTTCATTCATTCATTCATCTTCAGTAACCATTTATACTGGTCTAGGTCGGGGTACATCTGGTGTCAGTCCAAAGAATGCTGGACATGAGGCAGGACTACATCCTGGATGGGGCAACAGTGCTATTGGCATGTTTTAGGAGGCTGGATGAAACTGGAGGATCTGGAGGAAACCAATGTAGGAGAACATGCAAAATTCCACAGATAGCAACCGAAGGTCAGGCTAGAACTGAGAACTCTGGACCTGTGAAACATCAACGCTACCTGCAGTTCCAACTGGTGCAGACGATTTTGGTGACATAGACAACTATTATTAAATTAGCTGTTGTTGGTCCAGTATCAAGCTAAAGAAAGAAATTTAAGACATATGACTAATGTGCTTTTGTTGATCCTCTGAAGTGGAAAATTGTGCAAGTTTGATTCTCTGCTAAACTATTCCTCTAAAAAAGTTGAATTGAATGAAATTCCCTATCCACTGCTCTAAAAACAGAGTTTCTGACTAGAAGGTAATATCACTTTCCACTCCCCAAAACTGAGCCCTTTTCATGACCTAGAAACAGTTACAATTAAACTTCACTGTACCGCACAAGCCTCAGGCAGCTGAATATTGACTAAACACAACGAGCCAAATCACACACTGGGCACCGAAGCTCAAGCATGGCACAGCCCCAGCGCTTTCCTCATAAATAAGCCACTGAATCCATCACTGCTGGCACTCACTGAGGGCGACCCTGGTGCCCAGTTAACCAACCAGATCTGTGTGAAGGGCACTGAGTACAGGATACCAGGACAAGATTCAGCCAGCACACACATACCCAAAGGCCTCTATGACATAGGCAGACATGAGGGAAGCATCCTCGGATCCAGGACGCCATGACAGAGACACGGTGCTCTTGGTGACATCAGTGACCTCCGGCTTGGAAGGTGGCCCCGGGAGAGCAGTGACGTTGTGGGATACGGAGTCCGTGAGCTCGGCAGACTCTGACAGGAAAAGAAGAAGAGGGTAAGAAAAGAGGATGATGGAATATTCTAGCAAAAGACATCTGCTGAATTGAGATAAGAACCTCTGATGTCTAAGAAGGCACTCCATGAGGTCTCTCCACTTGAGCTGGAAGCCAAGCAGGTGTACAGCCCTGAATCTGAGAGCTGGAAAAGAACATCAGCAGACTAGTTAGAAACGTGAAGAGTTATATACACACACTATTCATACACAGTGCAGGATCTAGGCATTTTCATACTACCAGGCTTTGATTTCAGAAGATTTCATCCTTAAGTTGATAAAATAATCTCTGGCACCAATCTCTTTCCATCAACTTTGGATTTAAGTATTCATATCACTCTTTATATGTCTATTATCTCTATTTTAATTCTATCTATTATATTTACACACCAAATCACATTGCATCAAGTGTACTTCATGAAAACACCAGCTAAAATGTGCACACTAATAAAGTGGTTCAGGGAAAATGAACATTTGTCTTTAATAATTTATTAGCATGTCAATGGACTTTCTTTATAGAAGGAAAAACCAGGAATGATAACTAGCTTAATGTTAGTAAGGCAATAAATTTGAGTTTCTGATACTCAAAATATCCACCGTGTATGACTTGTATATTGATCTTTTGTAATTACCATCCAAAATTTTTTTGGGATTTGTTCTGCTTCATCTCTACCTACTGTACAGAGAGTGATGCAGCAGTGCTTTAGTCCCCCTGTACAGCTCTTCATATCCTCATCTGTAAACTTCGCTCATACAGATCATCTGCCAAAGTTTCAACATTCATGCGAATACTACGCTCAATGCTTATCCATTACATCATCACGTACATTGTTAATTAGCGATGCTATAGCTGCATTATATTCTCAGTCCTTCCAGGATTTAGCAATTTTGCGATCACAGAAATGAACACAAAATAACGCAAACTCCGCAATATTCCACGAAATTACCGCAGATTTGGACCAAGACGCATCATGTGACATCATCACAACGCACCTCTTCGATAAATATACTGTACAACCAACAAATTAGCATCAGAAACATTTCAATATAAACATATTCATAATATGTTTCACCATGGAGTTTTCCTTCAAATATCTTATTACATCAGTAGGCTGGATAGCTACATACCTGGCTCATATGGGTTTTTCCACTTTGGCAGATTTAGGTTTCCCATAGGGTACAACTGTTGAGTCTATTCTCTTTTGAACACATCATCTCCCTTAGGGTTAGGGTTAGGTTTTTTTAAACAATTAGATCATTGTGTAGTAATTACAGGTCTTGTTTAAATGAGCAAAGTTTCACATCAGGATCCACTGCCAATCCAGGAGTCGATGTGTGACAGGTACACACCCCCAATAGTAATGACATCATAGCTGTAAACCTCACATATCTCAGTTATTACCCAGTTATTCATAATAAAAGTCATTTTCATTATTCAGTAACTATTAATGACTGAGTAATGATAGTGAAACTAATAGGAAAAGCGTGTAGTTATGAGAGTGAGGATCTGGACTTGCTGATATAAATATTTATTTGTTTGTTTGTTTGTTTATTTATTTATTTATTAAATAACCTTATTTCATTCAACAATTTTAATTATTGTAATCAACTGCTGTATATTCCACACTGCATGGATATTACTGTGAAGAAATGTATTAACCTCTGGTGGATTCCATGAAGCAGCACTGGAAAAAGAGAGTGACACCATGTGACTCGCTAAAGTGCTGACATTAATTTTGTTAATGAGTTTCATTTAGAACTCTGCACTAGTGCATTGCCAATGCAGCTACAGTGATGCAGCGACACGATGTTTCACTTACTGCTGATTTCCATAACAATAGCACGTAGTAAGAGCTTTTCTGTTGTCCCTCTCTCTTTTTTACTCTGTCGCTTTATATATATATATATATATATATATATATATATATATATATATATATATATATATATATATATAGGCCTCTGCTTCCCTTATCCACTCTCCTTAGAGTGCCACAAGCTACCGTCTTTCTTCTCCATGTTTGCCTCGGCTCCATTAAGCTGATTCAGAGACAACTGATTTAAGTAAAATTGACATTCAAAGGGAGATAAGCATTCAGGTAAGAGCTGTGTGGGCATTTCACATTCGCTTTAGTGCTGTGTGTGTGTGTGTGTGTGTGCACGCATGCCTGTGTGTGCCTTTAATCTGCCATAAAGAGCTGTCCTTGAGGAAGAGCCCAGATTCTGTCAAAGCTGAGCTTAAGATGTCTCCGGCATTTAGCAATTTATTAGAAAATCAATACACTTTATTCATCTTTAAACTGAATGCACTTGTCCATCTAAATCATGCCAGTCTGACATCACTGTGAGAGAACTATTCCTCCTTCTCTCCTCTTCCCCCACTCTGTGTCATAACTTCCATATTTGTCCCTATGACAAGGCATGCTTTATCCACTCATTTCCTCACTTTCACCCCGTAATTGGTTCATAAGAAGCGAAATAAATGCAACATAAGCACACGTAAAATCAGACGATGGAGCAGTGATGTGATGATTAGACCTACAATGTGTCTATGTAGCAAAGTTATAATGCATAGAAAGACCACATAAAGACTTTATAGGCATGATGTAATAACTATGTATACATACAGTGAGACTTCATGGCAGTGATTCAGTGGTTATATAAAACAGTGTGACTTTATAGCAATGATACAATTACTACATAAACAACTTGTCTATCCAAGCATTTTAGTCACATGACTTTTCTCTTGCAGTTGCCATATTTGGGACTGAATTGCTGAGCTCATAATGTTTCATTCGATCATTTTACCCAGGTCAAAGGTAAAATAAACAAAAAAAATTGGTTTATTCAATCAAATTTCTGGGAGAGTTTTATGCATTTACTTTTAGGATATGGTGAAACTGTAATACATTTTGTTTACCGTGCTCATAGCAATTTTTGATTTATTTTGGTTTTTTTAGACAAAAATACACATCGCTTTGTACGGAGCCCCACACATGACATGATTGAAAAAAAAGATTTACACACACACACACACACACACACATATATATATATATATATATATATATATATATATAGAGTGGCCATGAATAATGAATTCGCTCCCTTGACTTATTATTACGTGAACACATTTGATTAATTCGTTCCTTCATTGTAGGTAAATGTATTCAAGGGAACGAATTAGTGAAAGGTGGCCATGATATAGTGTTTTTTACCCGCATGGGGCTGAACAGATTTGCATTGCTTATGATTCAGAAATAAAAAAGGAGTCTTTTCAGTCATATTTTTTTTCTAAGAATCAAATCATAAAGCCAGCATCGTGAATTGAATCGAATCATGACCAGACTGTATCGTGACACTCCTAGTAACTAGAGGTGAAAGTTACTCACCTTGGTTTGGAAGAGAATAAACGGTAGATTGACAAATTTGACAAAATTGGCTGTGATCCTCATTATAGGGCCTTATACAGTACGATGATGTCAGTTAGCTAAATAAGTTCTGCTAATGTTAGCAATACTTGCTGTTGGGATAAACCTCCCGTTATCTCAGAATAAAGCTATCTTCCATATACTACGTTCTACTAACTAGTTGTTGTTGTTTTTTTGTTTTGGTTTTTTAAAAGTCAAACTCATAAAGCAGCCGCCCAACTTTTTGACTTCCTCAATTCAGAAGTCTTACCCGGGAACTCGGGTTGGTCTCTTCAACTACGAGTTCAGCAAGTGGTGTCAAATCAACATGGCTAGTCACCGCATCAGCAGTAAACAAAGTAGCATTTACATGAGTTATATCGTATACACAAATATTGTTTACATTTTAATTATCATCATACAGACATCTCTCTCTCTATCCCGATTAGTCGAGACCGACCTTCGGTCAATTTATGGGTCATCACTTCTCCACGTATTTCATCGATGTGATCCACAAGGCATTTCGGCAGAAGTAGTGGGGTAGTTTGCCATTGCTTTCCCCACATACAGATATATTAGTTGTTAAATGTGTATCATTGACTATACAGTTTGCTGTCTGGCCTGGAGGAGGAAACTATACATCAGTCTTCACTGTAAGCTGGCCAGATTGTTGCTAAGAACAGATGAACTAGGAGGCGTCCGTTTCTTCCCACTTTGTAGCTCAAACACATGAAGGGCGAAAATATCCCACTTTTGAGGTAAGTCAAATGCAACAATAGCTACAAGGCAACATGACAGCGAGCATCTGCTGCACTGCTGCGTATTGAAAATGTATTGTATTGTACAGAGTGAAGTGCATAGGGAGCAGTCGATTATGAGTATAAATGCAAATGAATCTTCTTAATGAAGCGCAGATTCAGTAACAATGGAGTCAGTCCCCTGCTCCTTAAAAATGGCAACGAGTATGTGAAATAAATGATACAGCAATACACAATTACTATATACTGTATACATATATACAACGTGTCTATATAGAAAAATACAAATCACAAAGAACACACCTTAACGTTCTGGATCTGCAGACTGCCTGCCTCCAGCAAGGACATTCGAGGTTCTTTAGCCAGCAGACTCGCTCCGTCCTTCAGCCAAGTGACCGTGGGTTCAGGTTCTCCAGACGCCCTACACCCCAGAACCGCCAGGCTGCCCACTGCCACTGTCTGATTTGTTGGCCCGTGCTGAATAATGGGTGGTGGGCGGTCTTTAAGAGCTGTTGAGTAGAAAGTAAACACATGAACCAAACGCATAACAATTTCCTTTGAAGCTTCTCCTGACATTGCAGTAGAGCAAGCACTTACCGCCAGCATTTTATTCCTCTCAATGATGGATGTGTTCTGAAATGTAGCACCTGTTCATACGGTCAGTCATGCAAAAAAGACACTTTGATTGTGTGAGGTTTTTGGCATGCCATCACCAGCGTGGATTAAAAATGGCTTGCCCGAGAGGCTAATTAAAGTCTTTTTTCACTGCACCTTTCAACATTTTCACACCCTCTTCCTCACTTTCTCGCAATCCGTCGTCTAAATTAGGTGCTTACTGTATATTTATTAAGAAGGCGGGTTTGACACCACATTTTTATAACTTTGTAAATCGTACAACAACCTAAGCACTACCAATCTCCATATATTGTTGTAGCTTGACATTAATCATATGCATTACAATGATATACAGGTTCTGTGAGCCTCAAGAAAGCTTTTTATTACAGCAACCAAAACCCCATGACTCCAGTTATTTTCAACCTAATCTTTAGCCACTGCATCTGTAGTGTATGTTTTCATCAAATTTCAATGTTTCACTTTTTTTTTTTAGAAAAGAACAGCAAACACGTCG
The DNA here is from genome assembly GCA_022414735.1 of Noturus placidus. Lineage (NCBI taxonomy): Eukaryota > Metazoa > Chordata > Actinopteri > Siluriformes > Ictaluridae > Noturus > Noturus placidus. Next base: position 94,512 of record JAFFST010045865.1, on the reverse strand, counting down.
AAGAGCAGTTGTTGAGTTCTATTAATAGATTAATGAATTAATAACACGTGGCTAGACAATGCTAATGATTTTCAAATGTTTCACTGTAACATTAAAGACCCTGGTTTGGTTTTTAGATCTTCTTTCCTTAAGGTTTCACAACTGGACCGCACAACTGCAATTCTACCACAAGAAATAAAAAAAAGTCCCATGTCTGGAAGAATAAATTATACAGGTTTAGAGCTTAATTTACAAATACCACTGAAGAAAGAATTCCTGGAAACATTCACAAAAAGAGAGAGAGAGAAGCGGTCTAGGAAACCCCATTGGTTATAGCAGAGGTTCTCAACCTTTTTAACTAAAGCCCCACCAAGCCTCCTCTATCATGTGCTACCCCCTCCCCCTCCACCATATTGTAGGAGACCAGGTATAATGATTATATATTCTATATAAAATCTGTCTATATATAACCTAATCTATAATCTGTTTTTATTGATAGATAGATAGATAGATAGATAGATAGATAGATAGATAGATAGATAGATAGATAGATAGATAGATAGATAGATAGATAGATAGATAGATAGATTTAATTTTTATTTTTTGCTTTTGTGTTTTTGTACTTTTTGTAACTTTTATGATTTTGTAACGTTTATGACTTTTATAAAACTATATAATGGACAGGTATGGAATATGAATGATCAAAAATGTATCTGAACACTATAACTACGTTGAACAAGAGAACTCGGCTGTAATAACGTGGAATATCCATCCATCCATCTTCAACCGCTTACTCCTTTTCAGGGTCACGGGGGAACCTGGAGCCTATCCCAGGAGGCATCGGGCACAAGGTGGGGTACACCCTGGACAGGGTGCCAGTCCATCGCAGGGCACAATCACATACACTCTCACACACACATTCATACACTACGGACACTTTAGACACGCCAATCAGCCTAACATACATGTCTTTGGACTGGGGGAGGAGACCAGAGTACCTGGAGGAAACCCCCGACGCACGGGGAGAACATGCAAACTCCACACACACATGGCCCTGGCGGGGCTCAAACCACGGACCCTGGAGGTGTGAGGCGGACGTGCTAACCACTAAGCCACCGTGCGCCCCTAACGTGGAATATTTTACACATAAAACATGTTGCATTACATTCGTCTTGCATTCTAAAAACATTCGCATAAGAATGATAAATTAGGACAAAGGGGCATGTCTCGTTATCCATGACATTGTTAAACCTATCTCTCACTGACCAGAGCAGACGCAGAGAGAGGTGTGAGTGCAGGGGGAAAGCAAAACCTCACGCTTGCAGGACAGTACTGCCCAAATTTGGAAAGTTGCTAAGGTTTGTCCAAAAAGTCGCTAGATTTGTCATTAGGTGCTTTTTTTTGTTGCAAAAAAGTCGCCGAAGGGGTCTGAAAAATCTATTTCTAAAGCATTAATATACACCGAGTACCCAAATGATGCCCTGTCTGTGTTTTTTTAATCGAAAACAATTTGCGCCTCCCCCCCCCCCTTCCGATCTCTCCGCACCCCCATGGTTAAGAACCTCTGGGTTGCAGCAACCAGCAAATGAATTATGAAAAATCAGGTTTTGACCAAAACTGATCAAAGCTTAATAACATATTTCAGTCTTCAGTATCTACAAAACACTGTAGATATTTTTATATTATCTTTCTAAACTTGTCTAGGCATTCTGCATCTAGGCATCGTATTAGGTAAACGCGGAGGATCTTGGTCAGTCTGGTGTTTTATTTACTAGCTTGGTGTGCTTCCCTCACATAATGAATGCCATGCTTTGATCAAGCTGTTGTTTATGTGCCGGAGCAAAACGGACATAAGCCTATACAGATTCCAGTATGACAACTGTCCTCAGACTCATCATAAATAAGTTTCCATTCTTCTCTCGGTAAAAGCAAACTTCCAAATTATTGCCTAGGAAATTGCACATATAGTAGATACACACGAGGTTAAAAAATAAAAGTCCTTTAACCTTAGCAACTTTGTGCATATAGTACAGTACATTTATTTATATAAGACAATCTAAATGCAGAACAAAAAACTGTGTCTCCATCATGGTAATCTGATCTCTTCTTCCTTTGCCTCTCTCGCTCTTTCCTGCTCTGCTTCCCCTCTCTCCCTCCTTTCTTTCCTGACCTCTCTCACTCACTCATCCTCTTCCTCTCAATTGATATGCACGGCAAGCCAGCAGTCGCTGCTTCGAATGTAACACGCTCCTTCTGCAGAGAGGGCCTTGAGCAGATGTTAATTCAATAATGTCTGCGTGAGCAGGCCAAGACAAAATGGAAAGGAAGCAGAATACGGCTCCCAACTGGCGGCGCCACAGCACTTAAGATAATGATACTCTTTGAGAGAAGAAGTGGGTGTAAATGTGTGTCTCTCCATCAGCAGCCCCAGTGTTGCACTTTATGGGCTTCGCTCGCTTTTCAGGTCATCCAAAGTCTTTTTCTCCTTCAAACCAGAAGAAAAGGTTGATGAGGATTTGTTGAAGATTTCTTCTGAAGTCATTCAGGAGCAGCGCCACAAAGTGGAATTCTGTCTAAAACTGCTGCGTCTAGAATGAACTTCAATTTTCGACATGCCTACAATATTGTACTCAAAGTAAAAACACAAGAATGAAAGGAAAATGCGGATATTGCATTTATTCGTTTTTCTGAGGCAGCAGGTGCACTGCTGAATTTGTGGATGCGTTCTCTGCCGAGTGTGTCTTGAAATCTTTCAGGAATGGTCAAATACTGTTTGAGGTTGACAGATTAAGGTGTAGAAACACAGCAGTAATACAAACCCAAATGTCGACTGCTAGATATTACTGACACATTATTGCCTGAATTGCTTCTGTACTGTTCTAAAACATGGATAAAACGTCAAAACTGACTGATGAGAGTGAATACATTATAGGCATGCACAGGCAGGATTGTTGGAACTTTTGAAAAACTTGTAAAGTTTTTCAATGAACATGGTGAAAATGTGTTCAGTTTGGGTTGAAAATTCAACACACTCACCATCAGACACCTCCAGCTGGGCCTTGGCCAGTATGCTGCCAGCCACTGTGAGAGCCTGGCAGATGTAGTAGCCTGCGTCTGAGCGTTGTACTGAAGTGATGCTCAGATCTCCATTCTGAGCCACTGAGAAGCGACTTCCTGCTTGAGCAGGTTGATTTGGAAAAAGCAGGTCCTGAGGAAAATGGAAAAAGCAGAATCGATCTGAATTCTCAGCAGGGTAAAAAAAAATATGGATTGCTAAGACAGCCTCCATTCAACAACAAAAATTAGTATTCGATCGCTAGACTGTTATCATTGTGAAATTTCTAAACTCTGACATTTTGTTTAACACACCTCCTTCCATAGAACTTACTAGCATAGACGCCACACCTCCTTCCATAGAACTGACTAGCATAGAGGCCACACCTCCTTCCATAGAACTGACCAGCTTAGAGGCCACGACTCCTTCAGTAGAACTGACCAGCATAGAGACTACACCTCCTTCCATAGAACTGACTAGCATAGAGGCCACACCTCCTTCCATAGAACTGACTAGCATAGACGCCACACCTCCTTCCATAGAACTGACTAGCATAGACGCCACACCTCCTTCCATAGAACTGACTAGCATAGACGCCACACCTCCTTCCATAGAACTGACTAGCATAGAGGCCACACCTACTTCCATAGAGCGACTAGCATAGAGGCCACACCTCCTTGCATAGAATTGACTATCATAGAGGCCACACCTCCTTCCATAGACTTGACTAGCATAGAGGCCACACCTCCTTCCATAGAACTGACTAGCATAAAGGCCACACCTCCTTCCATAGAACTGACCAGCTTAGAGGCCACGACTCCTTCAGTAGAACTGACCAGCATATAGACTACACCTCCTTCCATAGAATTGACTATCATAGAGGCCACACCTCCTTCCATAGAACTGACTAGCATAGACGCCACACCTCCTTCCATAGAACTGACCAGCTTAGAGGCCACACCTACTTCCATAGAACTGACTAGCATAGAGGCCACACCTCCTTCCATAGAACTGACTAGCATAGAGGCCACACCTCCTTGCATAGAATTAACTATCATAGAGGCCACACCACCTTCCATAGACTTGACTAGCATAGAGGCCACACCTCCTTCCATAGAACTGACTAGCATAGAGGCCACACCTCCTTCCATAGAACTGACCAGCTTAGAGGCCATGCCTCCTTCATTAGAACTGACCAGCATAGAGACTACACCTCCTTCCGTATTACTGACCACCTTAGATGCCACACCTCCTTCGATAGAGCTGACCAGCATAAAGGCCATGCCTCCATCCCTAGAACTGGCCAGATAACAGGCTACACCTCTTCTCGTGAACTGACAGGGAATATATTTATTGGGACAGACAGGTTTAGTGGCCAAGCCCGCTTTAGGCTAGTAGGCATGTAGGCCACGCCTCTTTACTTGGACTAAAAGACTTGGAGATCACACCTTCTGGCAGGTTTGCAGGCCATCTGCTACAAATGTACAACTGATGCTAACACAGTTTATCATCCATGGCTTACATGGTTCATTACCACATGCTGGTGGTTATTTGTAATTTATTTTTAAACTATAAATACAGTTAAACCATTTTAAAAATCCAATATTTCTACATATTGGTGTTTAAAGGTGATGCAGTTGTTGCACATACAGCGGCACAGAGGCCTACAGTGGGTTCATGACTTCACACAGATGCTGGTCGGTAATTAACGTATGAACTGAGTGGTGTTCAGCTGCCTGCCATGCCCTTGGGCACAAGCCAGCATGCTGAGCCAGACTTCACCACCCACTCTCAGCCTTGAGATCTCTTATCTCCCCTTGCCTCTAATGAGATTTTCCTTCATTCAAAATCCTCAAATCTACCCAAGTGACGAGAGAGGAAGGGCATTAGCTGGATTCAATTAGCCCTAATGACTCAAATTCAGTAAATTAATAAGTTTTGAGATGACAAACGACCCCCTCTGAGCTAAGTGATGGAGGACTGATGACCACTTCATTACTCTGAAGGTAAAATCTGACCATTCATTCAGCCAATTAATTGCTTAATTGAGCAAAATGCTTTGTTTCAATCCCTAAAATAATCAGAGTAAGGCCACCGCCAGCTAATTCAATTCACACGAGTAGAGTATATCTCAGTCTTGTCTGTGAGCACAGATTTTCAGATCACTGCATAAACACCCAGCAACAAACACATAAATCTTACATGAATATGCAAACGCTTTGCAAAAACACTGACCTTGCTCCCCTCTCTCTGCCAGAACACGGCGGGCTGCGGGTTTCCCTTGGCCTCACACGGGAAAGTAGCGGTGCGTCCCTGCATCACAATCTGGTCGCGGGGCCGCACAACAAACTGGGGTGCCTCTGAGGTGAAAGGTCAGATGGGTATCATTGCAAACACGAAGACACAGGTGGTTACGTTTTCACTGAAAGGAACGCAGGAGCATAGGTGTGGTTATGTTTAATGCAAAAGCTGAGGTGTTGGGACGCGTGTGTTCCTGATTAACATGCAGCATACACTGGTTTGAAAAGGTGCAAAACACAGTGTGTTTACTAATGCCTCTTTGGGTGAGGTGGAAAGTTCAGGCAAAATATGGCTGTAATGGTGCGGTGTTTATTTGTGTTTGTTGCTGCATTTTCAAAACTCGACTTTTTTGGAATCAAATGCATTTGAGCCATGTTTTTAGTTCAGATAACAAGACAATACGTTATCAATCTCGTGAAAGGAAGGGTTCAATAATGCATGCTTTTAGTCGCTTGGTATGGGTGGGTACTTACCAGGATGAGCTGGTGAATGAGCAATGAGGGCAGGAAAGGTGAGTGGATGAAGGGGTGACATTCACAACAACAGACACAGGTACAACAACCAGAGAGGGGGGAAAAAACACATTCAGACGTCGGGTACACAAATAAATTTAGGACAGAAACACAGAGAGTCCGCTGGGTGACTGATGAAATGGATCTTAAATCTCACGGATTCTGAAGGGAGCTTAATAATGCAGCAGGCTGCCCTTAATGCAACATCCTGGAGATTTCCAAAATGGAAGCTGTGGCTAGACGGCTACAAATATTACTGAAGCCCAAATCTCAAATGCCGTATCGATGCGTCACATCTCACCATTTTTTTTCCCTGTACCCCACCTCAGCCTGCGTCTAACACTGTGCCAGAAATATTGTACTGAATATTGAACTTAGCAGGAGGTCAGTTCCAGCCTGCCTGCCATGCCCTGCTCTTCCTCCTGAGTGTGTGTGTGTTTGTGTGTGTGCGTATGTGTATCACAGGACTCCCACTGGTCAGGGAATGACACACACAGAGGGGGATGGTCCTGAAAGCCTCAGTTCCAACAGAGAGAAATAAACTCGCCCGTAAACAATGCTGCCTCCTTCTCCTCGGTGAGGCTTTGGTAATACTACTCCGAAAAAGTAGGTTAAAAAGCCTGCTGTTGGTAGAATAACAGCTTTTGTCCAAAACCTTTCCCTCTTCCTCATTCATAACGTTAAACTAGTCAAATTTATGAACATCTATACATTTTGCATTGCAAACAAGTAGGCAGTACAGGTCAACTTAAGTATACTACTGTAGACCTGCTCTTATTTGTGCAATTATCCAATCAGCCAATCACGGATTGGCGAACCCGTGTCCACTGTAGCTTCAGAATCCTGTTCATGGTTAACAGGAGTGGAACCCTATATGCTCTCTGCCGTTATAGCTGCTGTTATAGCTCATCCACCTCAAGGTTAGATGTGTTGGGTTTTCTGAGATGCTTTGCTTCTCACAACAGATGTAAACAGTAATTATTTGAGTTATACTAGACTTCCTGTCAACTCAAACCTGTCTGGCCATTCTCCTCTGATCTCTCTAATCAACAAGGTGATTCTACCACCAGAACTGCAACTGTCTGTTCTGTGTAAACTTTACTGACCGTTGTGCTTGAAAACACCAGCAGATCAGCAGGGAATTTGAAATAGCAGATGTGAAATACTCATGTCTGGCACCAACAACCATGCCACGTCAAAGTCACTGAGATCACTTTTTCCCCCATTCTGAATAACTGTGAACATTAACTGGAGCTCCAAAGCACGAAAAAATTGGGGGGGGACAAAAAAATGCAACAACAAATAGCAATTTGCAGGACAGAACTTTATTAAACTCCTGAACATGTACAGTTCTTCAACCTCAGCTACATCATTCAAGTTCATAAACTTTATGATGTGTCATGTGACCGAGTAAGCAGCACTGTCTTTCTAAAATCATGGATCTGCTGTTTATATTTGATCAGATTTACTTTAGTGTTTTGTTACAATCCACAAAGATCAGCATTGCCGCAAGACAAAATCAGGGTCCTTCATGCGGCATATTATTATCATATTTTTTTTCCATTTCATTACAATGAAGCATGACAAAAAGCAGTGATATGTTACCCTGTGCACAGCACGTGGTCTGAGTGGGCTATACGGAGCTGCAGCTCTATAAACAAAAGCCTACCACTTTTTGTGAATTTCAAACCAGTTCAGTTAATTAGTCCAAAACTTCGAGTCTGGAACCGAACCGAAAGGTTCCTGCTCATATGTGATCAATGCAACGCCACTAAATTAATTTCAAAACTGTCTAACACTGAAAGCAACAATGACGTTTCATGGGTGGAAATAATAACCTGGGTGACATAAATGAAAACAAATGTGTTGTCTGTCTCATCGTGCACTTTATGTCTGCACTAATGTAGGAGCACGCCAGGACCACACTTATTGCCTACTCCTAGTCTCTGTAATGGCAATAAATTCAGCAAGCCCGATATTTAATTAGTTTTATAAGACATTATATTGATTCTGTTAATTATAGGATGTTCAGTGCGTAATGATGCATCAACTGTCTGATTCGAATTTATTAGCATCCACTGAGTTGTTTTTTTGTTTTTTTTTTATTTATTTATTTATTTATTTTTGAGAATGGATATAGAGTGCATTCAACAAATAGAATTGAAAGAACTTAAACTGGAACTGCGTTAGGAGAAATGCCATTTAGCCCGTGCATCTGTACTAAAAGTGGCTCTCAAGAGATGGTAAAGTAATGTAATGCAATTTTGGATTGAAGTGAGTTAGATTTTGAATATGACAGGCCATGTTTCACCTAAATAGAGCAGGTGTTTTTATTTCTGATCACAGGGCATCATCAAAAGAAATGTCTTAGATCACCATAGAAATGTTAAAAATGCTGGAATTACATCAGAGTGAGGAATCAGGTTCTCTGGTTTCCTCCCACTGATTAAAAACATGCCGCTGTGTTAATCAGCTAATCTAAATTGCCCCTAGGTGTAATTGAGTGTGCGGATATGGTGACCGGATAGGGTGTGTTCCCATGCCCAGCGTTCCTTTGGCTCTACCATGAACCCAGACCAGCATAAAGTGCTTACTGAAGATGAATAAATGTATCTAATTACACCACATCTAGATCTAGACAACATGCAGATAACTCACCCCTGACTGTGAGCGTAGCCGACGCTTCCACTTTGCCCACCCGGTTCTCCGCAACACACATGAAGCTTCCCTGGTCCCCGGAAGACACTTTCTTAATCCTCAAGACAAAGTCGTCCTTTTCGTATTTCATCTCGTACCTGTGCGGAACAATGCAAGCAGCCTTCAAACATATTTGCGTGCTCAAAGTTAACCGCTCTCACGTTAACGCGCCGCGGGAGCTCGGTGTAGAGAGGAAAAACAGTGATTAGCAAGAGACAGTTTTAGAAAAAAGTAAACAAGGAATAATGGGCTGGTGAAGCACTTTTGGGGGGGAACAAAAGGCCTTTTTTTAAGTCCTTGAGAGAGTCCATACTGAAGATGATTTGGTAAAGTGGAGAAAGAGGGTGTCAATTATGCAAGCATCAAAGCCATGTTGAAATGAAAGGTGCTTTCAGCCGGAACACTCACTGTTCTGCTATTTCAATATTTATGAAGAGTAACCCACTGTGTTTGGCATGTGTGTTCACGTGTGTGTGTGTGTGCACATGTGTGTGTGTGTGTGTGTGTGTGTGTGCTCATCCAGAGATAAGAAGATCCTAAGGGTCTGGTGTATCTGGGACAAGCCTTTAAATGAAATTCTGCAGGTTTCATTGATGAATAACTATAAAGTGCATATCAACGCATAACCACTACTGTACTAAGTGAGTCCAGTTAACAAGAGGATAGCATTTACAAACTCAATTAACTCTTCCTGTAACCCATCAAGCTAAATTACAGCACGAGAGACCGCAGCCTGCTTGTCACACTGTTTTCAGTGCAGGAGAGAGTGTTAAAGTGTGTTTGACTAATAGCACGAGTTTAAAGTTAAGAGCTCAGATGCCTATCACGGTCTGTTTGCGAAGGTGCACAAGCGGTGAAATACTGTCACCTCATCTGCTTCGGATTCAGGATTCAGGAGCAGCGTCGTATATGAGGGAAGCTCGAGAGGAGTTTGAAAACATTGCGGAATGTTAAATGTGTGTGAATGAGCGTGTGAATGTGTGTTCATGGTGAACATTCAATGTGTATTTTCTCTGACCAGTGTTCCCGGGAAAAGCTTCGGGTCCACCTGACCAGGGTAAAGAGGTTAGATCTGAATGACGCGGGGAAACGTCACAGATGTGACCAATGGGATAACACGGTGAGTCTTTTAAAATATATCTGTCTACATGAATCAGAAATGAGTCAAATAAGAAGAGCCTCCGTAGTAGGTGGGACATGGGGCGTGTTTAGAAAAGCAGAGACGTTTGAGGCACACTGTGGGAGTATCCTGGTAATGGTTTCCAATTGGCCTGAGCCATGTTGAGATTCAAGTAATGTCACGTATTCGACCTATATATGTGTCTCCCTGGAGAGGAATTGTGGGTAAAGGAGTGGACGAGAGAGCATAGAGGCACAAGGGGTCTCCGACTAGGCTGTTATTTAGTGGATAGAAAGATAAACAGAGGCCACGAGCCACACAGGAGACCACCTCATACACGACTCAGCACTTCGCACCACTCTCACACCTCAAGCAGCTGCCACATCACTGCACATACATACACACATACACACACCCTTTTTGCTTTCCAAAAATAAAAATTGTCTTTAGCAATATGAATACAAAATATGGCTCTTAATACAACGTGTTGCCTTCTTGAGCATCAGTGAATGTTTGCACCTTTTGTAATAGTCGTGTACGAGTCTCTCAGTCGTCCTCGGTGTGAAAAGATGGATCTCAACATCATATAGCCGCTGTTTGAAAGGGCTGAAATATGCAGATGCTGGAAAAGCAAAGAACGTGCAGGACCTGGAGGACTTTTCTGAAGAACAGTGGGCAGTTTAATTGCTCAGGACAAACAAGGGACTCATTAACAACCATCACAAAACATAAACACAGTCGTGGATCATCCCGGTAACAACCCACAGTATTAAGATTCAAGGGGATGTAAACTTTTGAACTGGTTCATTTGTATAAATTCAGGTATTATTGTGTCTTGTGGACTGTATGTAAACACCTGTTATGTGAAATAGCTTCTTCAGGACAAAACACAAATTGCAATTTTTGTGATCCTTCCTATGTAATTTATTTATTTTTTTAATTATTAACATTTTACAGATTCCGTAAGGAGGATATAAACTTAATATAAAATAATATACGAATAAATATAGATGACGTTTAATAAAAAATATTTATTAATTAATACATATACGTGAAAAATTATATATACATCAAGTAGAAATATGTCAGTGGAGGTCTACATTTTGGCCAGTACTCAATTCCAGTATATCCTGTATATAATTTTATGTTATAGTTGAACGGTAGAAGCCTAATTCATTGGAGATCCACGTCCTAGCTCCTCAGCAGTAAGCACACTGTGTTTCAATCAAATCCATCATTAAATGGATTTGAGGCACCGCATACCGCACTATTGAGGCTTACACAGAAGATATTTCTCCATGATTTTTCTGGCTGTAAAACATACTGATGGAGGGTTAATGGAATACGAGTTGATTTCATTCTGCCACGCAGGACGGCCGTCTTTCTTCGTTAATGTAATGTAATGAGATGGAAATCGGAGGTCGGAGTCCAGATTGATGAGCTGAATGTGCAGCAAACACTGTAGTGCTGTGCCAATTTACTGCAGAGGCACCGTGAGCACTAGGCAATTATGAATTCGTACAAAGAACAGTTCTAGTCGACTGCTGTGTGTGTTCGGAAGGAAAGCTGCTGCGAGCGGTGGACGCATATTCAGGAGATGTCCTCCATCGTTCATCTAGCTGCAGCCATTGTTCTGTGGAGAGTATTGAACAGTGTGTGGGGGTTGAAATGCTGGAACAAAGCTGGTAGAAAAGAAAAACACGAGAGAGGCAAAGCACTCTGCCAAATACTGTAAATATTCTGCCTGCTTTTATTTCTTTTGTGTTTGTGTACTTGCTGTTTTTTTATTTTTTATTTTATTAAGATGCTTTTAATAGTCTCATTATACACAATTACAGCTTCTTCTGATCATCTCCACAAACACACAGCACACGATGAAGGTACTGACATATTTCTTAGTTGTTGGTATCAGGATATGAAGAAGATGATTTTTTATGCCCTCTTTGCCATACATACACGGTTTACATACATCCTGCAGATTCCGCACAATGTTCTTTTTTATTAATTTTTTTTAAATAAGAGGATCGTAAAAATTGTTTTATTTAGTCCCGCCCCGAAGAAGCTATTTCACATAACATTCACATAACTTGATGTATATATAATTTTTCACGTATATGTATTAATTAATAAATATTTTTTATTAAACTTCATCTATATTTATTCGTATATTATTTTATATTAAGTTTATATCCTCCTTACGGAATCTGTAAAATGCTAATAATTAAAAAAATAAATAAATTACATAGGAAGGATCATAAAAATTGCAATTTGTGTTTTATTTAGTCCTGCCCTGAAGAAGCTATTTCACATAACAGATGTTTACATACAGTCCACAAGACACAATAATACCTGAATTTATACAAATTAACCAGTTCAAATGTTTACATGATCTTGATTCTTAATACTGTGTGTTGTTACCTGGATGATCCACGACTGTGTTTATGTTTTGTGATGGTTGTTCATGAGTCCCTTGTTTGTCCTGAGCAGTTAAACTGCCCACTGTTCTTCAGAAAAATCCTCCAGGTCCTGCACATTCTTTGCTTTTCCAGCATCTGCATATTTGACTCATTTCCAACAGCGGCTACATGATGTTGAGATCCGTCTTTTCACACCGAGGACAACTGAGAGACTCGTACACGACTATTACAAAAGGTGCAAAGAAGGCTCAAGAAGGCAACACGATACAGTAAGAGCCAGGGGGGTGTAAACTTTTGAACAGTGTAATTTGATCAGTGTAAATTGTTATTATTTTGTCTTCTGGGAAATATGTAAATATCTTATGTAGCTTCTGATGGGTGGTACTAAATGAAAAAAAATAAGAATTTTAAAGAAAATAATAACAATTTACACTGATCATCTGCTTCAAAAGTGTCCGTAAAGGCGTATGTAAACTTATAACCTTCTCAACTGTATGTTTTCTGAATCTGATCCTTAGTACGTAATAAGGTTGTAAATAAGATGTCTGCATGATGTTGAAAATGGAGGGTGTTTTTTTTTTTAAAGGAAGAAATCTAAAAACTAGCTAACTGACAATAGAATAAAAACAGGAATCTGAGACTTTAAAATAATATTATAAAAATTATACTGTCTCTGTGATTTTTCATATTTTATGTTCCATGTTTAAAGCAATACTAACAGTACCGTTACTGTTCGCTCTGTATGTGGTGGTATAAAATGATACCTTCATTAATATTTGAATACATTTGAATACTAAATCTTTTTAAGCGATTAGGATCCGAATGTAATTCTTGACAGCTCTAATCTCTAACACAGAACACTAACAGACTCTGAGGTTACAATGCTGACATTTCTTTCAGTAATCCTGATATGTATTCATCTCTCGCTTTGTGCTCCTGCCAAAACAGTACAGTAAAAAAACCAAAAACATCAGCCTCTTAAGATGCACAGTGTAACACCGCCTCAGCGCTGAGCACTGATTTGCATTCTGATCTCAAGCTTAGCATGTTAATCTGTATGTGTCGCAGAGTCACACAACAGTCCTACACCAGGGGCGTCTGGCCTGAGGAATTAAAATGCACCACGGCACGGATGAGTGTGAAAGGTGGGAGGCTGTGTTGGGTATTCCCTAACCTGGTGCGGGGAATCTCGGCCTCGTCCTTCCTCCAGCGCAGTGACGGAGGGGGATCTCCCTGCACCTGGCATCTGAACTCTACGCTCTCGTCCACTAGTGCCACTTGGTTTGCGGGCCTGCGCACAAACGTGGGCCGCTCTGCAAAACACAGATATACACATTTACATTTACATTTATTTGTTTAGCAGACGCTTTTATCCAAAGCGACTTACAAATGAGGAAATATAAGCAAAGCGATATATCAAGCAGAGAACAATACAAGTAGTGCTACCATACAAGATTTATAATTGAGTCCTAGCAAAGCAAAGTGTGCAGAGTAGAGGTGTAAGAGCCAGAGTAGGGGTTTTGTTTAAATTATTAATTAATTTATTTATTTTAGGATAATGTGGGGTTGGCATTTTAGGGGTTAGTGAGGTGTTCACGGAAGAGGTGGGACTTTAACTGATTTTTGAAAATGGTGAAAGATTCTGCGGTCTGGACTGAGGTTGGATCATCATTCCTCCACTGAGGAACAGTCAGTTTGAAGGTTCTGCAAAGGGACCTTGAGCCACACCAAGTAGGCGCTACTAAGCCTCGGTCATTAATCAATCGATTGCGTGAGGCAATGTAAGCCTTCAGTAGAGTGTTGAGGAAGAGGGGTGCTGTTCCAAACAAGGTCTTTTACGTGTGTATCATGGGATGCAGGCGGGTACAGGAAGCTAGTGGAGGGAGATGAAGAGGGGTGTAGCATGGGTTATTTTGGGCTGGTTGAAGACGAGACGTGCTGCTGCATTCTGAATCATCTGAAGGGGTGTGATGGAGCTGGGAGGCCCGAGAGTAGTGTGTTGCAGTAGTCCAGTTTTGATATGACAAGAGCCTGGACTAGGGTTAGGGTTAGGGTTAGGCACATATGGACAAACTACCTGGAAAACCACCCCAAAATATACGCAAAGAACGTCTATTTACAAACGTTTCTATATTATCAAACGGGACGCTTACCAAACACAGAGAGTTGAGCCATCTCACTCTCCCTCTCCCCCACCATGTTGGCTGCGACACACACGTACATCCCCCCATCGCTCTTTCGGGTGTTGGAGATGGTCAACTTCCCACCTCGGATCTGAACAATAGATCCAGTAGATCAGGATATGTGTCATACCACTTTATTAAAAAAAATGTTCTATATTAAAGTATGAATCTTCCACGTATCCTGTGTTTTTACATCTTGGTAAGAATGCTCTCAAAGTTCTGAATTTCAAATACTACCTAAAGGGTATATAAAGAGTCAAGTTGCATAATGAATCGCATTTTAATCACTCTCGAGATTTTTGGCTTACTATGCTGAAATTAAACTATTGCGATATTGATACACAAGTTGTGTTTTAAACTCCTAATAAGAAGTGAGAGGCAGCATTACCTCAAAGGCAGCACAACACAGTACTCCTACTTAAGATAAAAGCCAATCAGAATCAACCTTAGCTCTAAACTATACTAATATATGCCTCAGAGGCCATTAATCAATGACAGGTGTCTATATGAGCTTACTTACTTACTTGTTTACCTATATATTTATCCAACTTGTTTACATACTTACAAATTTACTGTTGTTTACTTTTTACTTATTATTATTATTTACATATGCACAGAAATGAGATAATTATTTACTTACTTTCTCACTTACTTACCTACTTGTTTACCAATATATTACCTATTAACATCTTTACTAATTTACTCACAGATCAACTTTTTACTTTACTAACTTAATTGTTTATTTACTTATCATCAGTACTTACATACTTATTTACTAACTTACACAATTACTTGCTTAATTACTTGTTTACTCACTTATTAATTGCTTCTTTACTTACTTTCTTATTTATTTCTTAAGTACTTACTTCTTTACTTAAATTCATACTTTTTATGAATTTAAAACCCCAATTCCAAAAAAGTTGGGACACTGTGTACAATGTAAATAGAAACAGAATGCAATGATTTACAGATCTCATAAACCAACGTTATTCACAACAGAACACAGAAAACATATCAAATGTTTAAACATCCCATCTTTAATTCCGAAAGACTCTGCCTCTCTAAGATACTCTTTTTATTCCCAATCATGTTACTGACCTGATGCCAGTTAATGGTACATTACTTCAGTTTAAACATTCAATATGTTTTCTATGTTCTATTGTGAATAACATGTGCATTTATGAGATCTGCAAATCATTGCATTCTGTTTTTATTTACATTTTACACAGACTCCCAACTTTTTTGGAATTTGGATTGTACTGTAATTGTTGAATTAATTACCTGCTTATTGACTTACATGCGTACTTGTTCAATTATCTACTTGTCTACATACTTACTTGCTTGTTTGCTTACTTATGAAGACTACAATATTGTTTATATGTCACATTAAAAACATTGATGCTCGATGGCTAAGGACTGATCTCTTAAATATTTATTGCCTACTTATAAAAGAATGCAGGCATATCACGTATAATGTGAAAAACATCAGTTTACTGTTTATTTAATATATATATATATATTTTAAATTATAAATAAAAATGAAAAGAGAATGCAATGCGTAAAAGTCTGTTGTTAAACCGATAGAATAACAGTGATAGTAATTGTGATCTCAGTATTGAATAGCATTTGAGGTATTATCATGCAGTGAGCTGGGATGTGTGACGTGATCCCGGACGCACAGTAATCCTGTCGTCTTTGAGGTCGAGTCGAGCTTTATCCTTCCTCCAGAAGGTGGTGGGTTCCGGGTGGCCCCGAGGAGCCTGACACTCCAACGTAGCCGATTCTCCTACTGCTATCACCACATCCTGAGGGTTCTGCCGGAAATCATCACGCAGGACTGACACAGAGACACAGAGGGAGAGAGGTCTGGGTTATCTTTTTCTATATTCTGTTAAATAATCAATTACTAATGATTAACTTTGTTATATTAACCTGTATGAACCCATTATTAACCTAGTAATCTTCACCAAGAGTGAGGATAGACTGAGAGAAAAAATGAAAAGACAGAAAGTGCTATGAGACAGAAAGAACGAGAGAGACGGACAAAAACAGAAAGAGCAAAAAAAATCAGATAGAGAAAATAAATGGAGAAGGGTGAAATGGAGACAGAACGGGATAGAGGAGAGGATGGAGAGAGGAGGACAAAGATTAAATAGTCAAAATAGAGACTGGAAGAAGCGGGGAATGGCTAAAAGAAAGAGGGAGAGGTGGGGAAAGAGGTGAGACAAAGAGAGAAGGAAAGGAGAGGTGGGACAGTGAGACAGAGAGAGAGAGAGAGAGAGAGAGAGAGAGAGAGAGAGAGAGAGAGAGAGAGATGCACTGTAGATGGGGTGAGGCAGAGAGCAGAAGAAAGACAGACATCAGATGCAGAAAAAGAACTGGAAAAAGGGGAGAGAGAGAAGGTGGAAGTCAAAATAGGTGGGTAGACACAGACAGGAAGGGGGGGGTAGTTGAGACAAACGATGGGAGAGAGATGAGCAAGAAACAGGGAAAGGTGGAGAAAGAAAAAAAGAAAAAGTGAGAGAGAGATAGAAAGGGTTAGAAAGAAGAAGGATGGCTGATGTAGAGACAGAAAGAAAGAGGAAGAGGCAGAGTGAGACAGAGAAGGACAGGAAAAAATGGAGAGAGGTGAGACAAGCAAAAAGAGAGCTGTGAGAGGAAGGGAGGAAGAGAGCGGGAGAGCCAGATAAAGAAAGAAAGACAGACAAAGTTAGAGAAGAAGAGATGGTTGTAAGAATATAGGTGGAGGGATAGAGGGAAACGAAAACAAAAAAGGAGTGGGAAAAAGAGAATGATTAAGGAAGGAAGGAAGGAAGGAGGTGAGACAGATAGAGAGAAAGAGGGATAGAGAGAGGAAGAGACAGAGACGGGGTGAGAATAAGGAACATTTAAGTGGCACATTTCCTGTGTTTACACCGCTGCTTAATGCATCACTGTAAAAGGTTCATACTCATCCCAAAGCTGCACTAATGGCACATTGTGTTAGAAAAACTACCCAATTAGTGTCAAAATGAAGCTCTCCTCTTTCGTAAAGCCTGCATAACATCACACGGCGCTCCAGCAGCCTGCAAGAACGCGTGGGCGGGATGGAGGGATGGAGGAGGATGGTAATTATTGGACGATATTCCAGTCCCAGCGGAGCATCTCTGACAAACAGCAGTGACAGACACAGAGCCCCGAGGCCGAGCTGTCAATCACACAACCCCGAGAATGTGGAGCATTTCAGTTGGGAAACGCAGCATTCACAACCAGCTAGCCAGATGGCTGTGTGTGCACCGGACACACACACACACACACACACACACACACACACACACACACACCTCAGGTGACACATGTCCTGTCGCCTCAAATCAAACTCTGGACAGTCAAATGGCAACAAATGCATTTCCTCATGCTGATGCTATTCGATAAGCGACAAGACAGGTGCTCGGCATTACTCCCGACATTTACCCAGTGTCCGTTTATTCTCTCGCTCACCTCCCTGTAATCGGTAATAAAAGTGAATTGTGATGTTCCTTGTCTTTACACTTAGGAAGGCCTGGTAAAAAAGCAAACATTTTTCTACCATCAGCTGACTTTGTGAGTTTACAATCGCACTGGAGACACAGAGCTCATGTAAATACTGGGAGTACTGGGAGATTTTGTCACCTAAAACCTTTTCCTTTAAATGCATTCATCTAAGTCATCATATATGCTCTCAGAAGAAGGTATACGAAACGGTACTAGGTTACCCCATCCTGATCTTATCCGGAAAGGGCCGTTCTGGGCGCAGGATTTCATTCAAACCAAGCGGAAGCCACCAGAATTTACTGAAAGCCAGGATAAACTGAAACACTGGCCCTTTGCAGACACCCCTGTACTAAATGTACTGTACCATGGTTACATCTTTTGCACCTTTAATATGTATCAGACTTGGAAACGTGGCTCTGGTGTACCTTAAAAAATGATTGGAGCTAAAAAAAATTGAGGGTTAATAAAACGATCCTCACCCTTACCCATATTTCCTGCTTACAACACATTAACTTCGAGAACTGTCTGTTCAATTGCTGCCTTATACTTTAGATCCCACCCTTTCACAGGTGGCATGGTAAGGAGATCAATGTTAGTCATTTCACCTGAAAGTGGTTTTAATGTTATGGCTGATCGGTGTATTTAATGTACTTTTCTAGGTAAAATATATACAGTGCCTTGCAAAAGTATTCGGCCCCCTTAAACTGTTCGACCTTTTGCCACATTTCAGGCCTCAAACATAAAGATATAAAACT
>JAFFST010045865.1:36812-56812 GCA_022414735.1 Noturus placidus | reverse complement strand
TATTAACTCGGATTTTCTTTCATTAAGCTGAAGAAAATTATCAGACAGCCAGGCTTTGACCTCATTCAAACAGACCAATAGGGACATCAAAGACTGCTCGTTTCCCGCTTTAAGTGTAAAATACAACTGTGTGTTATCGGCATACATATGATAAGACATGTCCTAGCGATGACAGATGGATCCCAGTAGGCACAAATACAATGAAAACAACATAGGGCCCAGAATAGATCCATGAGGAAGACCAGCTCTAAATCCAGATAGGACTTTATCCAGAATATCGTTCTCTGATTAAAATTTAAAAAATTAAAAAATTAAAAAATAAAAAGGCGGTTGGGGTTTGGGAAAGAACAACCTTCTCTAAAATTTTGGATAAAAATGGTAGTTTGTTTAGAAATTGGACAAAAATGATTCAGGGATAATGATTAAGGGAAAAACTAAAGCTTGTTTAAGACAGGGTGGAACAACACCATTAACTGAAGAACTATTCACAATAGCAACAGTAGTATACTAAAGCCCATGGTTTCAAATGGATCTTTTAAAAATCGAGGAGGAATAGGATCCAGTGGAGTAGATGACAATTTCATGTGCTTAACTATGCCCGCTAGGACTGGAAGAGAGACAAGATCAAACCCATCAAATATACGAGAACTTGGCGTCGGAGCTGCTCGAACAATATTAGAAAGCACAAAGTCTTCTCGAATCAGCTCAATCTTTCTTACAAAAAAGTTCAAGAAATCCTAACTGGTAGTTGAAGTAGAATCCGCAAGCGGTGCTATAACCGGGTTCAGCACAGTGTTTATAAACATTTGGGCAATTAGCAGTTCTACTTATTTTGTTCTAGCAGCTTTAAATGTATACTGGTATTTACTGAGCGTATCCTTTAACATTTCATTCGTTTTTCTATCTGCCTGTCTAAAAGCACGTATTTCACTCTTATACCATGGCTGCAAATGAGGTTTAGGTTTTTTCATTCTGAGTGGAGCAACATGATTCATAATATCCAAACATATGAATTAAAAATGGTGGTCAGCTCCTCTGTGTCTAAAGAGAGCCCAGAAACCTCAATAATAGAAGAAATTGGGCTTGCAGGATATGCCTCAGCAAAACGATTTGCTGTCACCTGATTTACCGGTCGAAAATAACAATCAGCAGGTCGGCTTAAGCAGGCAGATCAAGATCTAAAAGACAGGTCTATGGTCAGATATAATTATCCTCTGTACTCACATTACTAATAGACAAACCCATGGACTGTGACCATGTCTGTGAATAGCATCACAAACTGAATGTGTTAAGTTAAAAGAGTCAACAAGAGGTCAGAGAACTGCTTTCCCGACGGGTTATACGGGCAACACACAAGAATATTAAAATCCCCGATAATTAAAAGATTAACAGTGGTCGAAACAGTAAAAGAAAGTTCTATGTTGTTCTTACATATTGTGAAAACGTCTTCATTAAAAAGAATCTTTATGTTTGTTTTGCCCTCTCACCCATGGGCGTAAACATGCATTTTTTTGGGGGGTCGTGTCCCCCCCAATATTGAGGAAATACCAATCTGTCCTATCCCTTTTTAATGAACCCTGCCAACGGATCTGTCTTTTCTTCATCTATTCTATTTATTCATGTCTATTCCTAGGTGTGTGTCGTCGTTGTCCCCCCTCCAATTGTACACTTGGTTGCGCCCGTACTCAACACAAGTTTGTTGATATATTTTAGCAGCTCAGTCTGTAAGACTGAGCTTAGTATAGAAGGAATCATACCATAGCTTTAATTGTTCTTAAGATCGTCAATTAAATTTTGATATTTGTACACCCAGGAAATAGGCTAGGCTAACACTGACGCTTACACTACATTTGGGCTAAGGACAACTAAGTGGACCCCCCCCAATGTTCATACCATGGTTACGCCCTTGCTCTCACCCCTGCAAACTGTATAGAGGAAGCAAAGTATTTCAACTGACTATAACTGTATGAGCAACCTGGCTGTAGTTGACGTAATATTAGTACAGAAAGGGGAGACTATTCACAGACTTTGAGACATTTTTGTAATTTATTAAAGTTTTTAGTGAACTGACAGAGTTCATGTCTCTAGTAAAAAGGGAACGTGAAGGGCCGCTCTGAAACAATTCATAACAACTACAAATTCAATTTTAAAAAATCTTATTTATAGCCATAAACTAGTTCTGCTTTAAGGTAAGATAACTATTGTCACCATTCACCATTGGTAGTTGCTTAGCAATACGTTTGTAAGCACAGAATTTGATGTAACTGGACAGATTTGGGCTGAATACCCCATATAAAGAAAAATCATACCATATATTCACACAATGCATAAAGTGGGGTCCAAAAGTCTGAGAGCACTAGTGCTTCTATGTTAAATTCCTTTCTACCGCTTACTCCTTTATCAGGGTCACGGGGAACCTGGAGCCTATCCCAGGAGGCATCGGCACAAGGCAAGGTACACCCTGGCCAGGGTGCCAGTCCATCACAGGGCACAATCACATACACACTCACACACCCATTCATACACTACAGACACTTTAGACACGCTAATCAGCCTACCATGCATGTCCTTGTACTGGGGGAGGAAACCGGAGTACTCGGAGGAAACCCCCGACGCATGGGGAGAACATGCAAACTCCACACACACATGGCAATCTTTTCTAATTTAATACAATTTTCATTATATTATTGACAACTTGAGTAAAATGTAGAATCTTTGAAACAGTTTCTAAGTATTTTGTCCTCTTTCGTATTAATGACAGTGTTTTGACAGAAAGTTTGTTTTAGATCAAATCCATCAGAGTGTTGTCTGAACACATGAGTCAATAGAAATGACTAGGCATGAGGACAATCTGACCTTTTGTACAAAGCGGTTAACATGAGCAATATCACACATTTGCTTACATTTAAATAGGGACCTAGAAATAATGCAGAATATTGAATATTAAGTATTCAAGTTACTGAAGATTTATTTTCTTTGTTGTAAATATTTCCAAATTCTAAATCCTTTTGTTTATTTCCAATTTGAAATATTAAAAAAAAAAAAAAAAAAAGCCAGATTTTCAACATGGACTAAGACATCTAGACCCCACTATACTGTACATGCATGATTAGACACCGATCAGCTATAACATTAAAGCGATTTGGAACCTCTAAGATTAAAAAACCGCTATATAAGTGCAGACCATTACCTTTTCCTCCTCCCCCAGTCCAAAGACTTGCATAGTAGGCGGATTGGCATCTTACAATAGCAAAGGATGGGATATATTAGGCAGCAAGTGAACAGTCAGTTCGTGAAGTTGATGTGTTGGAAGCAAGAAAAATGGGCAAGCGTAAAGATCTGAGCAATGTTGACAAGAATTGTGATTGCTAGACGACTGGGTCAGAGCATCTCCATAACGGCAGGTCTAGTTGGGAGTTCCTGTTACGCAGTGGTTAGTACCAAAGAAAAGTGGTTCAAGAACCGGTGACAGGGTCATGAGCACACAAGGCTCATTGATGGTGTGGGGAGCAAAGGCTAGTCCATCTGGTCTGATCCCACAGAAGAGCTACTGTAGCACAAATTGCTGAAAAAGTTCATGCTGGCTATGACATAAAGGTGTCAGAACATACAGTGCATGCTGTGTATTAGGCTGTGTATTAGACTGACCCCTGCCTAAAGTGCTTACAATAGCCATGAAGTGTACCATGGAGCAATGGAAGAAGGTGGCATGGTCTGATGAATGACATTTTCTTTTACATCATATGGACGGTATATGCATGTGTCGCTTACCTGGCACCAGGATGCACTATGTGAAGACGGAAAGCTAGTGGAGGAGGTGTGATGCTCTGCAGGGAAACCTTGGGTCCTGGCATTCATGTGGATGTTACTTTAACACATACTACCTAGATAAACATTATTGCAGACCAAGAACACCCCTTCATGTCAACAGTATTGCCTTAAAGGCAGTGGCCTCTTTCAGCAGGATAATTCTCCCTGCCACACTGCAAAAATTGTTCAGGAATGATTTGAGGAACATGATAGAAAGTTGAAGGTGTTGACTTCCCCAGATCTCAATCCAATCAAGCATCTGTGGGATGTGCTGAACAAACAAGTTCCATCCATAGAGGCCCCACCTCCCAACTTACAGGACTTAAAGGATCTGCTGATAACATCTCGGTGCCAGGTACCACAGCACACCTTCAGAGGTCTTGTAGAGTCATAAAAAATTATGTAACATGGGTCACTTGATGGTCAGAAATGATTCATATAGTGCTGCATGGGGACCAAAGGCTGAAGCACTAATCTCAGCTATTTTGTAGAAATCAGGATTGTAGAATGTGCCTAACTTATATTAGAATTTATTGAGTTTGCAGACTTTTTTTTTTTAATCCACAGAGATTTTAACAGTGAAGCAAAGTACAATCCAAGAATAAACATGCTGAAGTAGTTGACTGATAAAAGCACATCAGAACTGAAAGTGTGTCTGGAACACAGAGCCGGCATGCTGTCGTGCTGCCTACACGATCTTCTAAGGCAGTGCTTCAATAGCTACAAAGACGCCAGCAGGTAAAAGCAATGCCGTAAGGAGAAATATGGTGCAATGTTACCAATTAAAGCCAAACGGTGAAAACTTTAGATGGAGACTAGGCTAATGTACAATAATGTTCAATAGCCCTACTAGCCAGTGAAGCTAGATGGAGTGATTCCAGAGCAAACATTATCTCTCTACATTTGCACATATCTTACAATTGTACACAAACCGCTCCCCTCCTCCCTGATGTTTTCTGACACCATTTTCTTCCAGACTGACTGCTGCAGGATTATGTGATATGAAGGATAAACTGTATGTTTGCTGGCTTTAGAATTCAGCCAGATTGGTGTGTCTCAACAGACAGCATTATATGCAAACATTTAACTGAGATACAACTGGAGTCCTTCCTGCTTTGGATATATTGCCCAAGTAGGCAGATTTTGTTGTATTTCTGACACAGATTTTCCCAGTGTACTTAAAATAAATGTTAGATATTAGGAAATATGCAAGTTGGAAATTTCACATCTCCCATAATAAAGACACCGGATCTCACAGTCAAACGTGACCTGTGGGTGGATCAGAGTCCTCGATTCTATCTTGAGCTTAGGTCAGGGTTGTCCAGTTTCCTCCCAAAAAAAAAAAAAAAACAACAACCAATAGTTGGATTTGCTATGCTATATAGCCCTTAAGTGTGTGTATGGATTGGCATCCCATCCAGGGTGTATTCCCTGGTATAGACTCTGGATCCACCATGACACTGTTACCAAAGATGAGTGGCTAAATGAATAAAAACAGCATTGGTTGTTTTCTTCTATGCAATTCTTTAGTTTCCTTTCAGATGATATTTTGCTTTGCTAGATATACAGTATCTAGCCATTAATGTCTAAACCGCTGGCAACAAAAGTGAGTACACCCCTAAGTGAGAATGTCCAAATTGGGCCCAAAGTGTCAATATTTTTTGTGGCCACTATTATTTTCCAGCACTGCCTTAACCCTCTCGGGCATGGAATTCACCAGAGCTTCACAGGTTGCCACTGGAGTCCTCTTCCACTCCTCCATGATGACATCACTGAGCTGGTGGAGGTTAGAGATATTGTGCTCCACCTCCTTCCGTTTGAGGATGCCCCACAGATGCTCAATAGGGTTTAGGTCTGGAGACATGCTTGGCCAGTCCATCACATGTGAAAGACATAATATATTTTTGTATAGAGTTTAATGGAACTGAATCATCAGGAATCATACAACTTGAGAGCTAAAACAGTGGTGTTTGGGGTCATGTATATATATAATATACACCTTGTTATACTCTCACAATGTGTGGTTTCTATCTATTTTGCCTTTATCCATGGCAGACTGATCACTGTCCACCAGTGATCTGATTCTCTCTAGAGGATTGATCTTTCTTCTAAGCATTTGTGTCATTTTCATCCAATACTTGCTATCAGCAGAATTTATGCAGACTACAGAGCAAAAAAATCAACTATATCAATGCATTTTGCAACTTCATGCATTCTTTCTTTGTTTCTGGACAAACACGGAAATCATGGAAATCTACTCACTTCTCAACCAGATTAGACATCGGCCCCAGGGTTATACGTCTCAATCTTACAAGCCTTGGATAAAAGCCTGCTTCCCCTTGTTGAAAATGGGAAAGCAATTTATCATCAATCTCATAAACATCAACAGACAGAAGTTAAAAAAAAAGTAGAGAATAATAATAATAATAATGGCCCTTTCCCGGCAGGGAATCTAATAATCTTTAAATCATTTTGAAGCTGGCTGCCGCGACGGATGGTTCTGGCATGGCATTGTTTCCATACTGATGCATGTTTATGGCCCAGTGCTTTAGGAACCAGAAGCCCTTGTGCTAACATTAAAATTTATAAACGTGCTCTAGGGCACCCAATAGATTTACACAAAGCTCAAATTTAAGCAAACAAGCCAATGAGAAGTGACTTCATTAGTTTCTATCAATCGAGACCTAATGTCCGAACACATCATAGCTTAGTAAAACACCAAATGATTTTCTATATGTGTGCACACGAGATGTCAAGCAATCAGTCATGCAGTCATGCTACGCTGCCATCTCACTGGTCACCTCAGCGCTTGCTCTGTACAACATAACATCCATCTGTGTCCTGTACCACTTATCATATACAGGGTCACAGGGAGCCTGAAGCCTATCCCCGGGAACTCAGGGCACAATGTGTGGGACGGGAAACCAACCCATCGCAAGGCACAATCGCACACACTCTCACACCACACACAATGTAGAGATGCGAATCAGCCTATAATGCAAGTCTTTGGACTGGGGGATGAGGAAAAGGTAATGGTCTGCACTTATATAGCGGTTTTTTTAATCCGCTTAGAGGTTCCAAAGCGCTTTACACGGGTTCTCATTCACCCATTCACACACTCACACTCACACGAGGAGCTAGATTGCCATCGGGAGCTACATGGGGCATGTGGAATGTGGGCCGGGAATCGAACCGCCAACTCTACATTTAGTGGACAACCCGCTCTACCACCTGAGCCACAGCCACCCAGTCGAGGAAACCAGAGCACCTAGAGGAAACCCCCAAATCACAGGGAGAACATGCACACCCAGCACACACAGGGCACAGGCGGGTATCAAACCCCCAACCCGGAGGTTCGATGCAAACGTGCTAACCACTAAGCCACTGTGCCCTACAACATAACATTATATAATCATTTCCATCTAAGATGGAATATATCTAAAAGTCATTGTACTTTATTACTTTATCATTTTAGGAGTTTTGTTCTTTTGTCCTTCTTCTGAGAGTAACTGAATATTACATCATATTTACACAAAGGCTTTTGCATAGAAATAAAACTTCTGGTTTCAGTAACAAATCTCTGAGTCAGAACCATGACTCAATTTTTTTTTTTTTTCGATTTTTTCTTTATTTAATGATATTAAACCATTTGTAATTTGTAAAAACTTTTGCACAAAGACTTCTATTAGTCATGTTAGTTAATATATGGGCACAAAAACCAAAACAAAATCCAAATACAAATAATGTTTGTATAATAATTTTACTGTCTTTATTTGACATATTCATAATCAGTCTGAAAATAGGCCTTTTTTTGCAGTAATTAAGGCAGCTTGATCTATCTGTGAGAAAACAAAGCCACACGTTTGAGCAGATTTCTGCCTCCTTCTCGCCTCGTTTGGGAATTTTCTCACCCTGTTGAACCTGCAGTCGCTGTGGCAACCCCGCCGCCTCAGGTGAAGCGCCGGCCCAGGGTGTCACATGAGGTGGCGGCTCAACAGAGCTGCTAATTAACACACTGTTCAACCCTCCTTGCTTAACGAAGCCTTAATTACCTGAGCATTGCAGCAAGGGAGAGGAAAAGGAGAGAAAACTGAATCATTCCTAGCACATCCCGTGTCAGAGCACGAGTGCCCTGGCCCACCGCGAGTGGCTCTCACTCAAAAGGATTTCAAACACAGAAGGACATTTCTTTCAACAGAACAGTCGCCTTAGTCCCTGAGATTATAATCCTCTTCACATCCTTCTCGGTGGGAGGACGGACACACATTCGAGCTCCTTCTGAGCGCTGTCAGACTCTGCAGGAGATGTGTGCCAGCGGCGGGCCAGCATCAGAGCTAATTAGAGCGCTTCTCTCCCATCTTGGCATGAAGGAAAGATTCCCTTCTGAGAAAGAAAAGCAGCATCTCTTCATCTGGAAAGTCTCACCTGCTGGGATTCGGAGTCTCTGATCGCATTGGTGCGGCTCCATCAGCATGCTGACAGACCAAAACACACGAACACCCGCGCGGACACGCAAACACACCACTGTCAATTAATCAGCTGTGAAAAGAAAGCTCTTTTCAGCAATAACGTGATTTGTGTGAACGTGCTAACAGCCGCCGCCTCTGGAGGCCCAGAAGTGACCACACACACTGAACAAAGTGCAATGGTGAAGTGGCTAATTGCAACTGTTATCAAAAAGCGGAACAAGGTTAAATCAGCATGATTCGGACACCTGTACACGTGCACATGGATTTGAGCGACGGAGAGTGAAGAGGTGTTCTTGTGGTTGCGATGAGTTGCCCCATGTGCATGTGAAGAGGAGGAAAAAATACGACAGCTTCTCTTCCTTCGACAGTGTTTCTTTAATTACTCCAAGCTTCCCCTTGGGGAGACAAGACAGTCTCTATAATAAGAGATTCACAAATACAGTATGGCAGCAATGAGCCAAACCAAGTTGGGAATAAACACACCCAGATTAGCTGTTGTTCTCAGTGGGACTATTACCGACAGCACATAGCACATTCACAGAGCTATTGTCCCTTCCCCTTCCTCCCCGCACTCGTTTTCTCTCCATCTTTCTCCCTCTATTCCGGGGCACACTAGCCGTGGTGTGCAACGTCTTTTGATGTAAAACCGCTGTATTAATGTACCACCGCTGCTTAAGTGACTCTGGGAATCCATAACACCTAATATGTCTTTTTGTTTTCCTTTTATAAGGCTTATGAGGGGGGGATAGGAGGTTGCAGAACAGATCGCTGTAATAATTGCCGGCTGTTTTCCAGAGGGACCGAAGCACTAAGCCTCCTTCGAATAATTTGCAAGCCGCTCCAGAGACGTTTTGCAATAGCGTTCTAGCCGTGTCAGTAAATAAACCTGTGCGTCACACAGATGCAAAGCCAGGAAGAGAAGAAGCAAGAGGAATAGGAGGAGGATCACACTGCCTTGCTTTGTGTAAACACTTAAACAGCTGCAGTACAATAGATCTCGAAATCCACAGCAATAGGGGAATTTGGATCCTCATACAAATGTTAAGACGCCATGGTGACAACATTTTCCATGATAGTTGAAGCTCTTCAGGTTAGCATTCTGCCAATCAAGAAAATTTTGTTGGGATTTAAACTTGTAACCTTCTGATCAGTAGTCCAAAGCCTTAACCACTGAACCAACATGACTTACTGAACACGTTCTGGCATCTCTTGGTGGCCCAACACTTTACGAAGACGTTTTATGGTGGTTTTTCCTTTCATTTGTCATGCGTCTGTATATATTCCTTTAATTAGTGTTTTGACGATAGTAGTTGAGAGCGCTACCTAACACATCACACCAAGATTAACTGGATGTTTCAATGGGTTGAGATCTGATGACTGTACATGATATATCATATTATGATTTATATCATTTTCATCCTCATTAAACAATTTAGTGAGAACTTATGTCCTGTAACTGGGACAGGGTCATACTAGAAGAGGCCACTCCCATCAGGAAAGAAATGTTTACGGTAAAGCTGACCACTCAGGCTGACATATTTCCAATATTCAGCTGCCCAGTTTCAATGAGCCTGTTTCCACTGCAGCCTTAGATTCCGCATCTTGATTGACAGAAGTGGAACCTGATGTGGACTTATACCTCAAGATTTGGTGTGCTGTGCATTCTGAGATGCTTTTCTGCTCACCGAGGTTGTAAATAGTGCTTATTTAAATTACTGTAGTCTTCCTGGAAGCTTGAACCAGTCTGCTCATTTTCTTCTCTTTAAAAACACGAATGTCCACCCAAGATGTTTTTTGCTTTTCGCACCATTCTGTGTAAACTCTAGAGATTGCCGTGTGTGAAAATCCCAAGAGATTGAGCAGTTTCTGAAAAACCTAACCATGCCATGGTTAAATCAAATGATTTTCTCAGTTCTGTTTGATGTCAATATTAACCGAAGCTCTTGTATCTGCATGATTTTATGCACTGCTCTTCTGTTACATGACTGGCTCTTTGGACAAATGCATAAATGTTCCAAGGTGTTATTAAAGTGGCTGGTGAGTGTATACGCCTACTGCAATATTGTGTCTGTATACATGAAAATAAATGAGGGGGAAAAAAATATTATCGTTAAGATTATCGTCCAAGATTGAACCTGACTATAGACAGTTCCCTAAAAAAAAGCCTGCATTACAGAATACTTAAAAGTCCCTGTGAAGTGCCTTGAAACTCGCAGCGTTATTCGACATGTTGACGTAATTTCCACGAAAACAGGAAGAAGGGCCCTCCCCCTTTTAAAATAGCCAATAGTGTTTAGCTTGTATCGCAGCCCGGGATAAGCCGTTCATTAGTTAATACCATGACAGTTAATACCATGGTGTTTTATCATGTCGGGGTGAGGGACGGTTCCGAATCTAGAGAGCATTTGATTGGACAGAAAATCTGATGAGAAGCTGAAATGCAGTATGATGTCATCAATATTGTTGATCGGTATAAATTGTAGAAAGAGACTGTCAAGTTTGAATGCATGCCTCCTTCTAAATTTTTTGTCATTGTTTTGGAGCACATTAGCTTATAGATATCCTTATAGAAAATAAACGGCTGACATATTGATACTAAAAGCCACAAAACTACAATTTTGATTTCAAGGGGACTTTAAGAGAATTTATGCAGTTTTAAATGCAAAAAGATATTGTTTCATTTTAATTTGTAATTGGTTGTTTTACTGTTTATGTCTAAACAAAGTCATTATAGTGATACCGTGTGGCAGTAGTGGTAGTAGCTTGGTGGTTAAGGCTCTGGGTTACTGATCCGCTCTGACCGATGGGGTATGTGAAGAAAAGAATTTCACTGTACTGTAATATATATGTGATTAATAAACACTCATTATCATTATACTATGAAATGTTCTATATCATTACATCATGAAGGCATCTTTGCTTTTTGAAAATCTCTTTAAGATACTTTTGCACACTATTCAGTACAACAGGCATTATTTGGGGGGGAACTGAAGGTTGGCCTTGAAGGTTTTTGCGGGTGAAAAATTCTGTGGTACAAGACAGAAAGCTGCAGTGCAGAATCATCTTTCAGAAGTGAGAGGGTGCAATATTTTATCAAAGGCTGTTGACAGCAGGCATTCACTGAAGCCGTACTGCATGATAAGAAAGCGTTTCAGGAATATTCAGTTAAGCTTCTGTGCCAGTCAATTGACTCAATATTGCACGGATAAACAGTAATTTCATGGATAAACCCGATGTCCAGGGAAAAAAAAATCGAGACTGCAGAATGATGAAAGACCAAACACAAGAGTGGATAAACACACCCACACACACAGCCAGACACCGGCAGACAAGCAAAGAACAACTACAACACCAGCAGCCTACATTATCATCATTTGTCCCTTCCATATCAGATAATCTGATTAAAGCTTTGAGATCATCTTGTATAGATGTAAAAAGCATAAATCTAAAAAGTCCTATTGTTCTCTTATGTTACACAACAGGGCTGAGTGAATCCTGATGGTTTTACTGCATCTTCAGTGCAGAAAAGTTAAAAGTGCAGATTTAGATATACAGTACATATAGATAAAGATGTAGATGTAGATATAGTGTAGATATAGCAGCATGATTAAAAGCTCAGTGTTTAAAAGGCAGCACAGTGATAAGACCATCTTGTATCTTATATAACATCTGATGCAACTGATGCAGACAACACAGCAGAGTTGAGCAATATGATATTCTCATTCTGTCATTCTCACGGGAAATTACACCACAATACACTTTTCGGGTATCATCAGAATTTCTAGGATGCTGTCCAACTGCCTATTTCATATGAAGAGATTTAGTCCAATTATACAGACTCTGGAACACAAGAACCAATCAACACTACATCGTAACAAGTGGCTATGTGGACCTCAGGCCATTTTGTTTTTTCAACAAATTGTTGATTTGTTTTCCTTCTGTCTCGTATTAATTAGTATATTTCTTTCTAAACTATTAATTACCAGATAAATATACTTAAAGCATGTGTTCAATATGGCACCATATCACTCACTCCCTATAAACTGCATTATGGCTCTTTTGTATACAAATAGTACACTGCAGAGTGCACTATTTTGTAGACATGTCCTAAAGCCTAGAGCATGCTCATGAAAACCCATAATGCACTGCAGAAGGTTAGCATTCAAATCATGTGTGCTAATAATATGCAAAGTAAGGAGAGGAAACGAAAGATGGGTTTGTGCTATACGTTGTTCATAGCTAGGACAAATACAGAGAGAGAAAAAAAGAATTCTTTAGTAATAATTTCAGGATACCATGGCATAATCTCGACAATCCCGTTCGTTAAAATGTAGAGAACCATATAGTTTTTCCTACATCTGGCAGGAAGAGACTTTCGCCAATATAATACCTGCCAGATATTCTCATAGCTTCAATACATAGCTACAGTATATCTAAAGACCAAGAATAATACTTTACTGAAATACAATCTACAGATTTGTTTTAATGCTCTTTCCTTTCTTAATTTCTCCCTGCTTTTCTATTTCTTGCTCTTCTCTGACTGTGGTGTGTAGCTGACCTTCTCGTAGCTGCTCTCTAGGAGGCCACGTACAAGCATGCCTTAGCCTACTGATGTGTGTAAGTTAAAAGAATGAAAGAAAATGGAAAAAAAGAATCTGAAGCTGAGCATCCTTTTGGTGAATCCTACCTGTGCTCCTACTTCTGCCTTACCTTACCATACAGCCTTATTATAATTTCTGTCTGAAATCCTACCCTCACTTCCTCATTATTCACTATATACACTATTCTGAATAGTGAAGGGTACAGGGTATAGCAAGGAAGGCAACGAACCAAGTTCAAACAAGGCTTACTTAAGACTTGGAAACAGACTGTATATGTAATATCATTTGTATGATACTTTTTTTTGTTCATTTTTATATTTAAGATGAGATTGCCTGGGTTTTTTTTTTCATCATTAGTATCTGGTTTACATTAGGCTACTAGCTATACTAGTTGTATTTTGGCATATAGAAGCAACTAAATTTGCTATAACATCATGCTAGTGTCTGATCGTATCCTAATATTTTACTGAAATACAATCTACAGATTTGTTTTGATCCGACCCACGTACTTTACCCAGCATTTCAGCTTTTACCCTCTGGTAGAACATTCAGAGTCCCATATAAACATTCATTTGTGCCTATGTCCATTAAGCTTCTCGATGCTAAGCATGTAATAAAGGCGATAAACGCTGGCTACTAGCGTTATACGATATTTTATTTGTACAATGTAGGCTATACGAGCTTGGGAATATTTAATATTTATCGGCAACGCAGGCTTTACCCGCCATCAGATGCGACCATTGTGAGTACACGTGAATGAGTGAATGGGTGTCTTTACATATGTATCTGTCTTATGTACATGAGAGCATGTGTTGTTTTGCATGATGTTACATGTTATTGTTATTTTGTGCTGTTGTGTTGTCATTGTTGCTGTGTTATGCTGTTTAGTAACGGACACAGAGACCAATACAAATTTCCCTTCAGGGATAATAAAAGTATATCTTTTCTCTTATCGTATCAGGGGTTTTGTACAGACAAAAAAAAACAGGGAAAAAAAATCTGAGCACATCTCTAATTGAGTCTAATTATGAACTCGAGTGATGTAGGTGAGGTTGAAGAGCTGTCAGAGCCAGAATTTACAAACCCTGCTGACAGTGCTGGCAATTGTAATTAGTAGTAATATGCAGATACAGATGCAGATACAGACATAAATATTTGGAGCCTTTGTATGTTCTCACTGTATCATTAAAACATCCTATAAGTTAATACATCCTCAGTACAAAAACAGCATTTATTTAACCGAGCTCCAAAAACGGCTCATTTCGACGTGGCGGGATTTGTGATGTGGGAAAACACATTTGCATATGACTGCCCTTACAGAAGGACATCGACACCTACTTTTACATCATCGCACCTTTGACCCCGCCCACAGACGTTCTGTCGCTGAAAACAGTTCCACATGTGTTATGGCAGCGGGCGCTGATAATTAATTCATAGGCAAAGATGTTAGACAATCATAGCAGTGGGTGCTTACACTTAAAGGTAAAGGAGAAAAAAACAATGGTGTCAGTCAGAGGGTCAGAGACAGGGTGGGCGAAGGTCATAAATTATTCAATTTTGCATGTTTTTTGTGCAAGAAAATTTTATTAATATTATCACTACACCTCAGGGAAGATAATAAAGAAAAATTTTTTTAAACATGACCCCTTTAAAAAGCACGGTCACTTGCTTTTTAATCGAGTCCATGCCGCTTTAGTTTTTTTGCTCCTTTGACCCTATACATTTCCCCAATACCATTAGTACCTTTTGGTATTTTGCTGACATATAAGCCTATGCTGTACAGTAAAGTGAGACAGGCTCAGTGCGGTGCTGCATGACTCTCAACATAAATGCCAAGAAAACATCCGATTTTCCATAATATCTCTACTACATTGGCATGTACTTTGGATGAACATGTAACAGCAGGTGAATAATTGTTCCACTGAACAATCGTAATCACACAAGTTCCTCTCCCATGATGCACCCTTTAATCCGCTTTTAGAAGGCTGGATTTTCGCTCGCGACTTTGTATTCTGAGGCGTTAACACCTCGTAACGAGGGGAAACTGTGATTCTGTTGGAACGCGGGCGCACTCCTCCAGCTCTTCCACAGAATCGTCTCTGTAACATTTGTCCTTTGAGGGAGCGCTAATAAATTAATACGTAGCCCTCTAACCCAACACTGTTAAATAAGTCAGCACCACACGTGGAATGTTATTTGTGATGGAGGAGGGAGGATGGGCTAGAAAGTAGAAAAGAAATAGCTGAAGTGAGTACAGTAAGAGAGAGAGAGAGAGAGAAAGTGGGTTGGGGACAGGGAGAGTGATCAGAGGTGAAAGTTAAAAGGTGATGATCTTATTAATGTTGCTGTTCTCCAGAGAAGACCACTAATGCGCCATCTTTTTAATGAATGGACGAAGGCAGTCGTGTAAGGTTTGGTGGGTTGCATGCAGGCGGTTTATGGTGCTGCTGTGACTCCCTACACACACAAACACACACACACACCTTCCCTAGAGAGTGGTCCTCCAGCTGTCATATGCCACTGGCTTAGAGCAAACTTCTAGCACAACCATTTTCATTAGCTCAACCACTGCACTGGGAGCCCAGCTGGTCCTCTATAGACCCCACTGCCATAGCACACTCCACAACATCTGGTGCCGGTCCTCCGTTCCAGAGAGAGAGACAGACAGAGATAGAGAGAGGTGGGTAGATAAAGCATAAGAGAGTGGCACCGGGAAAGAGATCAGAGAGACAGTGCCATCTGGAGAGAGGAGAGGCAGAACCGAGCGCAGTTGAACACATGGTAAGGAGTGTCGCCATTCCTGTGTAAATAATAAAATGCTACAAAGCAGTGTAGTGCATACGAGTGTATTTTTCATGATCATAAAGCAAACACTGAGATAGCATAGTGTTATGTATTCTTAACGTTTTGTCAAGTGACCATCACTGCAGGTTGCTAAAAAGTGTCGAGTTCAAAAAAAGAATTCGTTATCAAGTTATATGCGATCAACTCATGCAGAATCTTCTCATTCCTTTTAAAGAGCGAGCGCGTGTCGACGGCTTTGCGAAGTGACATTTTCAGAATGCCGTATGATTCGATTTCATTTATTGATATTGTGTCAATACTTTCGTAGAGATAAGCAGCTGGCTGAATTAGAATGACATTTTCTGTCTTCGTATTGTGAATGTATTTGTTAAATCCCTTTATCAAGAATAATTAATGGCAAAAGAGAGCGTGCTATTTAGGTAAGTAATAGAATACTATGAGGTGCTATAGGAAAATGATCAAAGTTAGGGTGGGCGTGATGAGACTAAAAACACAACATCTCAGGTTACCAACAAGCCTTAAAGACTTGCAACTGACTGCAACACGGTGTTGACGCTGGAGAATCCTTCCACAAATGTTAACCCTTTCTAGCAGTATACTGGCATTCCCTTTCACCGGATGAATGGAAATCAACTAATCGGATAGATAAACAAATGAATTTATTAATTAATTTATGTATTTATTAGTCAGGGCACTGTTGGGTTTCTGTGTGTAGAGTATCGTGACTGCTGGGTAACTAAATCACACCTCACGACAATAACATTGGTACAGAGATAAAAACGGATAGCAGAACTAAAGTGTTTGTGATAGCAAAACACCATATATGTCATATATCAAGTAGGAAACTCTGGACTTCAGTTCCCATCTGCCACTGCACTGTACTACAATATGTCACATGACCACCTGCACCTCAATCAAGTCTCTGTTAACGAGCACACTTATATATTCTGCTTCCATGTCTTACGTTTGTCTTAGACTACCGTTGTCCATGTTACCGTGTCTTGGTCCTGTTAGTTTTTGTTTAGTCCTTGCCACAGTGTTTTGCATTTGTCGTAGTATCATTTGTGTTTTTATGGCTTATAATAATAAAACATTTAAAATCTGCGATTGCTTCCGCATCTACCTTTGAAACGTGACAGTATACGACTGTCACAATAGAATTATAACATTTAAACCTAATAGGCTAGGTTAAAAAAAAAAGAAATACTTAAGATAGACTGCTAATTCTTAAAGCCCTGAGTGTCTACTCTCATATGAGCCATTAACCACTAATGTGGAGTGTGACATCACGAATAAACCCAAAGCTGAACATGGACACCGCCCAAAACAGGTGGAAATTCCTTCTTTTTTTTTTAATACCTATGGTAAAAAGAGTTAAATAAACATTTCCTTATAGATAACGTCACCACATCGATGATCAGACAAATCTTCATCTACACTTAGATTATGTGCCATGTCCACCGTACAAGTCCCTGTGAATGAGCTGTTACTATAGAAACTGTAATTTATTAGAACAAGCGCTTTAATGTAGACATGGAATTTGAACTACAGCCCAAATTATTGACAGAGCTGCTGCTACAGAAAATTAATCAACACCTTATGACCAGTGAGATTCAAGACTTCAACAGTGGTATAATGAGTTCTTTTGCACATTTCTTTTTGCTTCTGTTAACTATATTACATTCCATAGGTAGTAAAATTATTAGTCTGTCAGTTGTATGATTCATATTTAATAAACAAAATTGAGCTGTTCGTTGTTAGTTATTCGTTACAGTGAGTTGTATTTTAATTAGCAGGTGGGTGGAATGGTCTATTTATTATTGAATTGGGCTGTACATCTATTAAAAAAAAAAAAAAAAAAACTGGGTTCCTTTAAGTCAGGAAAATGCCATATTACTGTACCTACGCTGAAAAAGGAGTCCCAATAGTTTCTCGCAATTACGAGATATACTGAGTTTGTAAATGTCATTGCACAGAGGGATTTCAGAAAGTGGGCATGTCAATTTCTGGCCAAAAAAAACCCCAAATGGGCAAAAACAGAAAGAAAAAGTTTGCTTATGGGCTTAATAGAATTCCCAACAATGCCACAGCCATCCATGGACGGGAACCTATGGAGCAAAATTGCTTGTTCTTTCTGGATGAGAGGGATGACAGACTTTCTCTCCCCTGACAATCACAGCGACACTAGCCAATCATAAACATCTGCGAGTTCTTGTATGCCGAATAGGGTAGATAGCTTTTCCTTTTGATGTAGAATGAGTGGCAGTTTGAAAAGCTGTGGTTGGCTGGTTTCACAAATGAACCAAATGAACCAAATATGCCTGCTACCGTATATTATCACAAAAATTTGCTTACATCTGAGAAAACACCCTCACTCACACAAACATATACATAGAAAGCTAACACTGCAGTTAATAGTACAATCAAGGCTTACAGTATGGTATACACATAGTCTTCTCTGTCTAATTATAGCACCAGGACCTTATTTATGCAGCGATTTTGTTAGTTAAATGGTAAATGGTTCACTTATATAGCGCTTTTATCCAAAGCGCTTTACACTGTGTCTCATTCACCCATTCACACACACACTCACACACACACACACACACACACACACACACACATACACACACACACACACCCCAATGGTAGCAGAGCTGCCATGCAAGGTGCTAGCTTGCCATCAGGAGCAACTTGGGGTTCAGTGTCTTGCCCAAAGACACTTCGGTATGTGGAGTCACATGGGCCGGGAATTGAACCGCCAACCCTACGATTAGTGGACAACCCGCTCTACCACCTGCGCCACAACCGCCAGGTTGTTATGCACAACAACGACTGGACTCAGAACTTCTACTTCCCACATTAGAGCATTAACAAGCATCAACTGTTTGAGATAGGAACAATGGATGATTACAGTAAGCAAGTGTTTCTTTGGCTTTTGTGTAGGATGTAGTAATGCACGATATAGTGCTGACACAAAAAAGCATCCCGTTTGATCAATGATTTTCCACAAAGCAAATTGACCCATTTAATTATACAACAAACTTCCTGTATCTAGTGATCTTATGGCATATGATATACAGTACTAAGAGAAACTGCTTACATGGGCTTAGATGCTGCCATTTCCTGTTCATACTTTGCACTCATCATAGAATCCAACACTTGAGTTGGAGTTTTTGAAAAATGTATTTTGGGAAAATGAATTTTCCCACTCTGAGGTTTAAGACTTTACAGTTCCCACTTGGTTATGAATGCACCATTAGCCTGCCAGCTACAGACCAATATGTACTTCATATCGCTTGGGTTATAGTTTGGGTTTTACAAACAATTGTGAAATGTTAATTAACGTTCGACTTGCCAGTACTTCTATTTTCACAGCATTATCGCAAGCCAAATGTGTGGGATATGGGGGCAAAATTTCCTCTGGAACATGAGAACTGGGAAACATAGCACCATGGCTAGCACTCTGGTTAGCAGACTGATTGTGTGATACACTGTCTCCTAGAACTTGGTGGAAAAAAGTGAAACGCCTGCTGCTATGCATGTCTGCGACCCTTTTTTGTGACGTGTTTAATTTAATAGGTATCCAACCGCCCACTAAAACACTAGACTGGAAACAACAGAGATTAATGAGGAATCAATAGTTTTCCTGGCGGCATGCGTGTATGTCCAGACAGACCATGTTAGGGGGAAATTGTGTGTTAATTGTCAATGCACCAACAAGGTTTTTCAAGCCAAATTTGGCAAATGTGAGTGCAGACTATAATCAGTAAGCGCTCTCAGTGAACCCAAAATCTCTCAATTAACCCAGATCTGATCGAGGTGGAAGCGATGCTATGTTTTATCACGTCCTCATTAACGCAGAAGAGAATAAGCGGGGTTTCTGACAGACTCTTAACTCTCTCTGGCAGAGTGATGTATACGCCACCAGCCTGCCATCGAGCGATTGATGTGCTCCATCCAGACATCACCTTCGATAATTTAACCTGTGTAGTGCTGCACTGAAACAGAGCCGTGGATGTTTAGTCGGTCCCCACACTGTGTTCGATGTAGCGAGGGATAAGATAAGATCACTACTACGCCCTGGCCATGAAGTGATCTACAGTAGCAAGAGAAACACTGTTTATACTGCAGAATAATCCAGGTCTAAATCCATTCAATATGCAGGAATGCTGCACATAAAGTATATTATCATCTGTATAATATGTATAACATGTGAAATGTTTTCATTATAAGGAACTGCAAAAAAAAATGTGTGTGTGTATACAGTGCCTTGCGAAAGTATTCGGCCCCCTTGAACTGTTCGAACTTTTGC
>JAFFST010045865.1:0-25579 GCA_022414735.1 Noturus placidus | reverse complement strand
ATAAAATATCTTGGTCATGAATTTTGATTATATTTCTGGAAAATCACCAATAAACCTACGCTCTCGGCTGTGTTACACACATTGTTGTCAGAGGTCAGGAATGCTAGCAGGAATTTGCGCATGCTCCTATGCATGTCTATTGTAGGGACCTTTGCCTAAAGGGCTAGTAAATAGTGAAGCGTATGGCATCCTCACAGAGCAGCTCTGGTTATTAAAGTCGATGCCACTGGCTCGGGCACTACGAGAGACGAGAAGCTGACACAGAAAGAAATGCCAAGGCTCGGCTTGGAGAAGAAGCACATAAGCGGATCTGTGGCTTTGATGAGAGGGCATTAAGGGACTCAACGCAGCAAAGAGCAGGTGTGGGAGCGAGTGATAAGAGAGGCAGACATCAGTCGCAGATTAAACCTGAAAAAGATCATCCTTAAAACTGGAATAACCTCACGTTGGAAAAAGTAATAGACTGAGGGATACAGAGAGAGAGAGAGAGAGAGAGAGAGAGAGAGAGAAGAGATGAGAGAAAGTGAGAGAGGGGCAGAATAAAAAAGGAGTGTGACGGACTGTAAAAAAAAAAAGTAAAAAGCCAGTGATTGAGTGACTCAGCTAAAAACAGGCTATTGACAGTAAGTGCAAGAACAGGAGAGAAAAGGTAGAATAATTAGTACTGAAGACTTACAGAGAGAGAGAGAGAGAGAGAGAGGGAGAGGGAGAGAGAGATAAGTAGGCAGACCATTTAAAAAAGCAACTGATAGATGAAGTGACGCAAAGAATAGAAATGTGAGCGAAGTATAAAGAAGTGAAGGAACATACGGCAGGAAGAACAGAGGAAAATTGAGTAGCTGAGATGGAAAATGACAGAGGGAAAGAGAAGTAGACATGTTGGAAAAAAGGGAACATGACTGGCTGAGAATGAAATGAAATGAGTGAGAATGAAAACAGAGTAGGAAGGGCATTAAAAGGAAACAACATAAAACTGAGACAAAAAAAAAAGCGCCAAAAATATAAGCAGGCCTAAACAAAAAAGATGGAGAGAATAGAAATGAGAGATGGACAGGGAGAGAGAGGGAGAGAGAGAGAGAGAGAGAGAGAGAGAGATAAGTAGGCAGACCATTTAAAAAAGCAACTGATAGATGAAGTGACGCAAAGAATAGAAATGTGAGCGAAGTATAAAGAAGTGAAGGAACATACGGCAGGAAGAACAGAGGAAAATTGAGTAGCTGAGATGGAAAATGACAGAGGGAAAGAGAAGTAGACATGTTGGAAAAAAGGGAACATGACTGGCTGAGAATGAAATGAAATGAGTGAGAATGAAAACAGAGTAGGAAGGGCATTAAAAGGAAACAACATAAAACTGAGACAAAAAAAAAAGCGCCAAAAATATAAGCAGGCCTAAACAAAAAAGATGGAGAGAATAGAAATGAGAGATGGACAGGGAGAGAGAGGGAGAGAGAGAGAGAGAGAGAGAGAGAGAGAGAGAGAGAGAGAGACATAGAGACAGAGAGAGAGAGACAGAGAGACAGAGACAGAGCGACAGAGAGAGAGAGACAGAGAGGGAGAGAGAGAGAGACAGAGAGAGAGAGGGAGAGAGACAGAGAGAGAGAGAGAGAGAGAAAGAGAGAGAGATAGAGAGAGGCACACAGGCAAGCCAGTTTAAAAAAAGGATGTTAAAATAGTGAGAGACAGAGAGGGAGAGCGAGAATAAAGATGACAGAGAGAAGGAGGGAAAACAGCAGTGGGGTGTCAGTCTGCATGTGGCATTGAGGAAAATAGTTCAGAAAAACAAAGCCGTTTTCTGCACCCAGCTTATTATAGAAAGGTCAATATGATGAATTAAGAGTTGCCAAAAGTGACAAGTGTATCGTTTCATTAATAAATTGCACTTACGAAATAAGCTCCAAAACATTCAAATAATGGTTTAGCAATTCAGCATCCATCTAACGCTGGCATTCACAAAGCCTTGAAGCGAATTAAAAACACGACTACATTAAACAGTTTCGCGCTGGAGAGTTATAGCGGGGTATTAGTTGGGGAAACAATGAAATATGAAGGAAATAAAGAGCGAGCGAATACAATTATGAGCCATATCAAATATTTGATTTCCCCCACGAGGCTGGAAGATGGAGAAATTGCGAGAGCAACAGACCCAGCCCTCCTCGTTGCTTGGGTTTTGGCATGAGCTTTCTTTGCGAAGACAATTAGCTACAATCAGCGTTTAATTGAGCAAACACAGAAGGATCCTACTCAAACGGGCCGGCATTAGCGCTCTCACTCAGACTAATTAAAATGTTCAGACGTGCCTGGTGCTCGCCGCAAATGGCCGCCGCATGGCGGTCGATGGAGAAGCGTGTGACCATCCGTCTCTCTTCTTCTCCATGCCCTTCTCCTCCCTTCTCCATCCTCCACATGGATCCCAGCTGCTTTTATTGCTCTAAAGCCCATCATGTTTTAAACTGCGCATTGGGATTGAGGAGTTCTTATTAAGACCACTCTACAGATTTCCTCGCCTCTAATTAGTCCCCAGTGGCATGAGGGTGTGATCCTTCACTTTTTTTCCCTCTCCGCTGATGATCCTTTTGCTTAAAAAGAAGCTCTTCCTGAGCAAAAATAAAAAAATAAAAAATCCAATATGATGAGGTGTCTGAAAATAACCTCAAAGCAAGATTAAAGTAAGCTGAGAATGGCATGTTTACGTGCCGCGCCATCATTCTGACAGCAATTGCCAAGCCGAGAGTGAACAAATCCTACATTTTGCTGTCTGGAGGAGGATTAGAAATGGAATATGGTCCATTCTGCACAGGAATGCTAGGTTGTATTTCAATTTCTGATACAGCATCCCACCTGTGAACATTGTTTTCGAAATCCCCATAGCGGTAAAATCGTCTGTGCGCAGCGCTATGAGAAAATGGCACCAGCTCTGGCGTCTCCTAACACGCCGTCACGTTGCGGCACACCAAAATGAGACCTGAGCGTTTGGTGGAATAAGAGCGGAGCAGGAGAGAAATAAAGGCTGAATGAATGCAATTAGGAGAAACATCAAATATTCAATTTCCCCACATGGTTGGAAGATGAGGGAGAAATTGCTTTTGCGGGAGCTGGAGCACTCCTCATGCACATCCACACGCCAGGTTCATATCTTCACTGGAAAGCCAATTTGCTACAAACAGGGTTTAAATGGAAATAATGCTGCTAGCGTTAAGACACTTTCGGAACGTGGGTCGAATGAGTAGGCCAAAAAAAAATCCCAATTAAAATAACTGAAAGTCAGAATTATTGAATTAAGAAATTAACATAAATCTGAAATAAAATCATTCAGAAGCAGTGTTGTCTATATAAGTGGAGGAAAACAGCATGGATAACGTTCATCTGCTACAGAACATTAATTTGCTACAGGTCATGTAATAATGATTATCTGCTGAGAGATAGTAATAATAATGAAAACGATACTGAGTTCTGTACATGGTGCTCAAGTTACCCTTCTACAGTGAATGTGAATGTTAGAACAGGATCTCAAATGTTAATCCGCCTTTAACTGCAAAATTAATTTCACCATCCCCCTCATTACAGGTTTATTTAATGACTACAATGCGAAAATTTAAACATTAGGCTCAATATATTTTTGTCCTATTTTCTCTACATTTTGATGACCTGCCAATTCCCAACCACCAGCCAGCTCTCTGTCATACAACCGCAACCAACTGGGCAGAGAGAATGCTAACGCGTGCTTTCTCAGAGACACATGAAGCCATCCAAATGCATCTTTTAGAAAAGCTGCTCATGCTGTGGCACAGGACAGAGTAATACACTCCGAGGACAAGTGCTATCTACCCTCTTCCACATACCGTACGTGAGCTCACAAATGCCCTTGATTAGTTAATGTCAGTGTGATTGACTGTGTCATCAGTATTAAAACTCCTTATGATACCCCGAATGCTTTTCTAATGTTAGACTCAGCAGTTATCTGTGTAGAATGACATTCTCGAACGTATTAGTGCCCTGGGGCTTCTTTAAGCCTAGTTCGCACTGCACCAGATAGACGCCGACCAGTGTTAACCATGAAGTCTGTTGCCGTTGACTGCAGTTTGTTTTCACCGAATTAAAAGGTGCCAAAAGTGACAAGTGTATCG
Source organism: Noturus placidus (assembly GCA_022414735.1). Taxonomy (NCBI): domain Eukaryota; kingdom Metazoa; phylum Chordata; class Actinopteri; order Siluriformes; family Ictaluridae; genus Noturus; species Noturus placidus. The sequence continues at coordinate 21,455 of JAFFST010045865.1, read as the reverse complement.
TTTCATTAATAAATTGCGCTTACGAAATAAGCTCCAAAACATTCAAATAATGTTTTAGCAATTCAGCATCCATCTAACGCTGGCATTCACAAAGCCTTCAAGTGAATTAAAAACACGACTCCATTAAACAGTTTCGCACTCAAGAGTTATAGCGGGGTATTAGTTGGGGAAACAATGAAAAATGTTCGAACATGGGTGTTTGTCCAGTCGCTTTAATATCTGAGCAGCGTGCTATGATTTTCCAACAAACTCTGAACTAATCGGACCTGGGCACGAACTGTTAGCATGATGAAGCAAGCACCCCTGAAAACTCCATAGAAATGAAAGTCCGTGCGCTAGGTGCTAGGCGTGCTAAATCGATGTTCTGGATAAAATGGCAGATTTCTCGACGAATCAGAAAGAAGAGGAGAACTTAAATATCAAATTGTTTCTGTCGAACCCTGGTAAGGATCATCTTCTCATGTTTTTGTTTTAATCGGGATCATCCGCTCATGCTCATTTTCCGTATTCTGTTTCATGAAGTAAGAAGCAAAATCGCACCATAAATGTCTAGAACTTACATTTGCATTAAAAATGTTGTCCATAATGTATGACCTAATAATGGTCTTAGCTTACTACATAGCCGACCTTAAGATGTCATTCTTGGAGTTGTTGAAACTGCTTGGGGGCAAAGCGAGCAAAAATTTTGAAAGCTCCGCACATCTTCTGTCGGCATAAATGTAAGTAAGCGCCACACATCCCTGCATAAATGTAAGTATGCGTTCTGACGTGTCTCACATCACAACAACCAAGGCTTCACCCACAAACAAACAAACAAAAAAGGTTCTTTGTGTCTGTTGGGGCAGTGTGGACTTCCACAGCAGTTGTCTATCCATCCATCCATCTATCTATCCATCCTCTACCGCTTACTCCTTTATCAGGGTCACGGGGAACCTGGAGCCTATCCCAGGGAGCATCAGGCACAAGGCGGGGTACACCCTGGACAGGGTGCGAGTCCATCGCAGGGCACAATCACATACACACTCACACACTACGGACACTTTAGACACGCCAATCAGCCTACCATGCATGTCTTGGAACGGGGGGAGGAAACCGGAGTATCTGGAGGAAACCCCAGACACACGGGGAGAACATGAAAACTCCGCACACACAGTTGTGTTCTAAACTTTTAAAAGTTGGCTGTTGGTGCCATGTGAACTAGGCCGTGTGAACATTTAAAGGCCTACTTGAGATCTGGATTAAACACATTCAATTAAACTGGCAAGTCAGACAGGCTAATAACTACAACAACTCAATAATAAATATAATAACTTTCATAATGGTGGGTTGTGATTTTTATCACTGTAGCTAATTCTTTTTTAAATGACAGACCCCATGGCTAGCTCATCAGGTTCCCACTCCATCCATTTTCAAACTAGGAAGTGGTACGTAGACATTGTGTCTTCACCTGTCACCTTCCTTAACTGGCATTACAGTTACATCCAGGGTTGTCAGGCCAAATTTTCATAATAAAGACAAAGCACATAAAATTGTGCCTGAAGCACAATTTATTTCTTTATTTCTTTCTTTCTTTATTTTTTTATCTGACCTTGTCAGAAAAGTCACATTATTGTTGTGGTTGCATCTTAGCATTAGAAAGGCTTTGGAATTGATGGTGTGATTTATACCAACAAGAGGATTTGTGGTAGACTTTTATGCAAAGGTTTAAAATCGTGACAATTTTTCACAATATTGATATCATATAACCATACCGCTCATCTCAGTATCAGATCATCTCAACATAGTGAAGATTACTACTATGAAAAGGTAGTGTTTGTTTTCAAATGTGGGCTACTTGACTGGATATGACATAAGAGCTTATGTTCAGAAATGTTCATATCATTTGAATCCTTACAAGTTTACAATCAAACACTGTCACAACTTCCCCCTCGCAGTGTGAGCACTGTCGTTCTTTTTGTTATTGCCTGTGCCTTTGGTTTGGTTTCAGCCCGAACTCCGCCCCTGTGTTATCACTGGTTTGTTAGCCTAATGTGTTCACCTCTTCTGTAGCTTCTGTTGAAGTCAAAAATACAGCTGTTTTTCAAAATTTCCAATGCACTTGCAGAGCTTTTTGTGCTTTTTTTTTATGGAAAACTACTTGAATTGGTAAAATTACAATTGCATGAAACTGTTTTGCACTTTCGCAGTGATGTTTCTTCGCAAATGAGACCTTTTAAGATAAGATAAGGTCAACTGTATTGATCCCACACTGGGGAAATTCCCTAAATTTCCAAATGTACTCTTGTTCGACGCACGTTAATCGAACAGGGCAATTTCAGAATTGTGGAATTCATTATTATTAATTTAAAAGAAGGCATAAAAGGCAGAACTATCGGTATCGGTTATGGGTATCGGCCGATATCACTCTGAATAATCGCCTCAGAAATTTAGCATCGGTGCGTCTCTAATAATGATTTTTGGAAAGCCTTAATAAAAAATATTTATTATTTTAAACACGCTGCCTCTGACCACACATCGCAAACATGTTTGAAAGGCAAATTTGAAAGTCAAAACACTTTACAGTCATGGCATGTCTTTTGGTGAAAATACTCTCTATTTCATGGACTCTCTATTTCGATTTCGTGCTGCAGAGTCAAGAGGGCACTGTGCGAATCAAGTTGACTGACCTGCACGTTAGTGAACTGTATCTGATACAGCACTGATACAGCACTGATACACACTCAAACACTCGAGTGACTCTACAGAAGACCATTCAGGAAACGAATTGTCATTTTGACTGCTCTCTCTCTCTCTCTCTCTCTCTCTCTCTTTTACCAAAGTCAAAGATGTGGAACGGGAGAAAGATATGAAAGCATAGTGCTGTCCAGTTCATTTCGCTAATATGAAATTTGGTGCACGAGACCATGCCGCGGGCGTCTCTGAGTGTAATTACACTACAGTGCGGCCCACAGAAACTTTCATTAATGCTTCTGCCCTGGAGCTTTCCGCACACACACAGACTCCACTCTCTCTCTCCCTCTGTCTCTCCCTCTGTCTCTCTCTCTCTCTCTCTCTCTCTTCACCAAATGCCATGACCCATTCCTCTCTATGGTGTTGCTAAAATTCTCCCTCTGCCACTATCAAATGGCCCAAACTCACTATCCTTCCTTCTGTCCTCTAATAAATTCTCTCTCTCTCTCTCTCTCTCTCTCTCTCTCTCTCTCTCTCAATCTCTCTCTCTCTCTCTCTCTCTCAATCTCTCTCGGAACACAATCTCAATGCTTGGATGGATAGACTCCATTTGTGGCAAAAGAAAACTGAACATGGTGTAAATGACTGTCTGGGAATTATGAGCCTATTACTCCACAATCTCTCATTTTATGACCAGTAGATCTTTGAACCAGGATCTCATAACCCTCTGATGTTCCACTCGAGCCATGAAAGAGAATATATATCAAATCTCGTCGGATCAGAGCCTTATTTTCCAAACAGCAGGAGAGGGAAGAAACTATAGATAAAGAGAATTCAAGGCAAAGCCGCACCATGAATCAGACTTCATGTGGAGTGCGGACAGATCGGAATTTTTTTTTTTTTTTTTCTAAAGCGTGTAGAGGGCCTAATTAGAGCTGAGTGAGAATACCCCTGCGTTTCCACTCACATGCCAGAGCACTGATTAATATTGAAGAAAGACTTGGGCAAAAATAGCTGATGGGCCCCCCAGGTTCATTACCATCAACAGAATTCGGTCCTGTGGTGAAATACGACCGAAAGCCACATCCCACAACGCTGCGCAACACGTCCGTGCGAGTTAGCATCAAAGAAACGCAAGAGACAGGCACACATCATCCAGCCAGGAGAACATGACTAGTGGGAAAGGGGCCAGGGCCCTGGAGGAGAACAGGAGAGGGGGAGAAGGATTGAGGGATGTGAAGGGATGTGTAAGAGAGAAAAAGACAGAAAGACGAGGAAAAAGTTAGCAATGGGCCTACTCCTGAATCGTGAACACAATGTGCATGTATTTATGTGTGTGTTTGTGTACGTGTGTGTGTGTGTGAGTGTGTGTGTGTGTGTGTGTGTGTGTGTTCACCAGGGTTTAGACAGCTGTGGTCTATCCTCTTCTCTTCCCCAATAATCTAAATGCCCTTCACTGACCAGATTACTTGCCAGATGACAAGCACACACACACACACACACACACACACACACACACACACACACACACGTATACACACAAACACACAGCCCCGGAACAGCTGTTCATTGTATTGTGCCATTCTCCCACCACTGGATTTGGAGCAGTGATCCTCCAATCCACAATTTCAACATCTGCACCAACTGACAAATGCACAATAATCACTGAGGCATGAATCCCAGCAAACAGAGCAGAAGCCGACGCCTGTGAATCAGAAGTACTCGTAAAACAAACCGAGTTTACTTTGTCATGGGGGGGGGGACTGAATCTAAAATAGTGTACGGTCTGTGATCGCTCAACCCCAACCTTGAGCCCTTGAGCTTTCGTATAAATAACACGGAGCATCACACATTTATTTCCAGATGCTAGTTCAAAGCTTGCTCCCTTAACCAAGCACTTATTTTATTCTTCTTTTAGTCTGTCTGACAAGACTGTACATAAATATTTATCCTCAACCTGCCTGATCATCAGCCATCACACCAAAATACAAGGGAAAAAAACATCAACTAGCAAATCTTGATTTCAAATTAGTCTTACAACATTAGTCTACGTTACATCGCAGAGGAAAAACAAAACAACAGACATAAACATAAATAAATAACAACCCAAAACTACTTGTTGAACAAGGGGAGGGTGATATGGCGAAAAATACTGACAGTTAAAAACATTTTCCCAGTAAATAGGTTTGCTGATAAAGGTGGCAGCAAAGCAGCTGGGCCAAACAATAACCGTCCAGGGTTGAGGGTTCAAATCCCTCCTCCACCCTATATGTGCGGAGCTTGTGTGTTCTCCCTGTGCTTTGGGGGTTCCCTCCAGGTACTCCGGTTTCCTTCCCGAGTCCAAATACATGCGTTGTAGGCTGATTGGCATTTCCAAATTGTCTGCGGTGTGTGAATGTGTGTAATTGGCACCACGTCCAGGGTGTCCCCCGAGTTCCCGGGAATAAGCTCCAGGTTCCCCATGACCCAGTGTAGGATAAGCAGTATGGAAAATGGATGGATAGTGATAAGCCCATGGTTTGGCGGTGACAGCCTGATGGTTTGATGGTCATTATTATGACTCAGGCTTGTATAAACAAAAAAATGCTTTCATTATATTTATACTGTAACATACCATACTATAACATACTGTGATCTCATACCATCCAGACCCCAGGGTGCTTTCACACTAGATATATTTCCCCACATCTGGGTCTGTTTGACTGTTTTGACTTGATGAATTCGATGACGTCTATCCAGAACAAATTTGCTCATTCACTTTACTGACTCTTTAACTACCTTTACTGTATACTGTATACACTACATTTACTGTATGTTCTTTACAAAACCATTGACTATTTGAGACACCAGCGGTAGATATAGCAATGAGCTGCTTTATAGAATAATGTACCTGTTATTGCTGTCTGTCTCCTTAAAAACCTCCTTATGGTAATAGGTCATGCTCTCTTTATTTTGTTTCCATTATTTCACTGTCAGTGTGTATGTGTGTGTGTGTGTTTGTGTGTGTGTGTGTGTGTGTGTGTGTGTGTGTGTGTGTGTGCACTGTTTTCTATTTTTCTCTATCAGCATTGTTGCCAGGTAACCATTCTAAACAGCTGTCCTCAGTACTTACACTGATGATAAAGTATTATGCCAACAAAATAGCAACAAACCTGACCCAGTTCATTCAACAGGAAAAGGGTGAATGTTATTAAACTTCGGTTTGATTCCAAGCAACTGTACAAAGTGTCAGCGCATCCTTAGTCTATTAAGTGCACTATAGCACACAGATAAATAAAGCACTAGGCATTTATCATGTCATACTTGCATGTGGAGGAAGCACGTGTGCGCCGCGTGATAACGTTCTTTACGCTTCGCTACGGTGTGGCTGGTGAGGATGGGTTGGGAAGGTGGAAACCTAAACGTAAGTGTACTTTGACACTCGTCATTTCCTCGATCAGTGTTATGTTGCACCTGAGAACTAGTGATAGTAACAGAAGGAATGTGCTAGGTATTCTGTATGGAACACATGATGTCTACAGGTAGAGACATAGCATTTATGAATTTGAGCAGCAGTAGATGCCTGAAAGTGATGTTTTTCTGCCTTTTTCAAGCTAAACCAGCAGTCAGAACAAATCCTGAACAACATTTGCTTGACAGAAAAGCCAATTCACTGAAGGGGAAAGGACATACATTTGCATCTGTATTTTGATGTCAAGGCAATTCTGACATGTAAATTTGTGAACCTTGAAAAAGACGGTAGAACTGTGACCTCTGGTTGGTAACAGATGCGAGGTAGACGGTGCTGTTTGTCATTTATGATATTAGCATGGAGTCGCCTTGTACACTGAGGTTTTTATGTTTTCTCTCTCTCTCTCTCTCTCTCTCTCTCTCTCTCTCTCTCTCTCTGTTCTGCAAGCATTATCTAGCAATGTTGTCACGTTTGTTTTTATAGAGATATAAGTACAAGTTGAAAAGCAAAGTACGTAGCATCAAAAAGAAGATGGCAGATGTGATATGGGTTGCTTTCATGGTTAGAAATGTTTTTTTTTTTGTTTGTTTGTTTTAGGTGGGTCAGTGGGACTATGCTGAGCTTTCAGTCTGCCAAATTCTACACCAAACCACCAGGCAAACACAACTAATCTTACCACCCGCTGTGCCTAACAACCCCCAACACACAACCCTCATTCTCCAACACATGCATATCTGAGTACACTCGCATGCTTACACGCGAGACGTGGATCCGTGTAGAGCTTAATAGAGAAAAACGCATGCTAATTGACTGTGATTGGGCCGAATCAATTACAGCCCACTCCGTGTCAGAGACTGAATTAAGACAAACAAATTGATTGATCGGTTCAAAAGGTTTAGCCAGTTGCCATGCAGCTGGGTGGCACATCTGTCCGCGATACGTCTAGACGTGATGATGAGAACGAAAAGCGCAATCAAGAGAACCGGTGCCAGAGTCAGAAATTAACAGAGCAAGATGCAGATAAGGGAAGGAAGAAATGGAAGACGAAGAGCGGAGGTGGATATTCCCTTGAGCTTTAGATGGATGTACCTAACACAGGTTATGCATTAATACATTTATATAGTCAAACGACTGCAACTTTCATGAATTAATAAAACTGGGATGTACTTTGTCTAAATGTTTTATCACTATGCCTCAGAGCAAAGCCAGAGTATTGGGTTTTTCTACCTGATGATGTCACGCCGCTCTCACTGTCTGAATGGAGTGATCAAGTGGATGGTTAGGTCAGGAAGAGCACACAGGGCATGAGGAGACTACAGAAGCATTGGCGTCGCCCTAGATAAGGGCTTTTCTAGCCTATGACATGAATAATGGAGCTACTACAGAGGCCACAGGGCTGACAGGGCAGATATTCACATAAAGGAAGTGCAGGAGACGTGAGGGACCTGAATGGAAGATTATGGAAAATTCAGCACGGCACTAAAAGACCACTTACTGCGCTGTACTTCAGGAGTTTTCAGGCATGCATGCTGTACAAACAGAATGAATGACCTGGGTGTAAATGTGCTTCCACACATGCACGTGAATTAGTACTTCAGAAAAATAACTTTGGTTTGAATATTTCTTCTATAACGTTCTCGAGTTTGTTTCCTTTACTTTATGCTCATCGGTGGGTTTAGTAAGTGTGCAATATTTTGAGAAAGCATTGATGTGACCTTTCTTTGGGCTAAAAACTTTGTCTTCCTAGAATTTTTGTATAACATTTTTGCAATTGGTAAAAAAAATAAAAGTACCTTCTTAATTTTCAGTCATATTATGGCTTCACATTGGTTGGTTCATGATTTTGCCTTAGTTAATTACACATCTAGCAAGATATTGGCTGATATTATTGATTAGTTTATTGATTTTTCCAACATAGGCAAAACTATAGGCCACTAAACATGATAGGACAGACCTATAACAGCCACAGATGCATACTGTACTGGTTGGTTTATTTATTTGTTTGTTTAATTTGAATTGATTTTTTTTTTTTTACTGTATAGCTTGGCGATTAGCACATTTGCCATGCACCTCCGGGGTCTGGGGTTCGAATACTGCCTTGGCCCTGTGTGCGCAGTACTCTGGTTTCCTCCCCAGTCTAAAGACATGTGCTGTAACCTGACTGGCATTTCCAAATTGTCCATAATGTGTGAGTGTGTGTGCGATTGTGCCCTGCAATGGGTTGGCACCATGTCCTTGTGCCCCGAGTTTCCTGGGATAGTGTCCAGGCTCCCCCACAATCCGGTGTAGGATAAGCGGTATGGAAAATGGATGGATGGATGGATGGATGGATGGATGGATGGATATGCATACCATTTGAAAGATTAGTTATTGTGTCTAAGGAGCAGCCTTTTTTCTGATTCATGTAAATGAACTAATAGTTATAACGTACAATGTTAAAGACAGTTGATTTCTGAAATGAAATTGATACAATAATTAAGTATATAGGGCGCATATATAATTAATAATAATTATAATTATAATAATTAAATATAGGGCGCATGGTGGCTTAGTGGTTAGCACGTCCGCCTCACACCTCCAGGGTCCGAGGTTCGAGTCCCGCTAGGGCCATGTGTGTGCGGAGTTTGCATGTTCTCCCCGTGTGTCGGGGGTTTCCTTCGGATACTCCGGTTTCCTCCCCCAGTCCAAAGACATGCATGTTAGGCTGATTGGCGTGTCTGATTGTGCCCTGCGATGGACTGGCACTCTGTCCAGGGTGTACCCTGCCTTGTGCCCGATGCTCCCTGGGATAGGCTCCAGGTTCCACCGTGACCCTGATAAAGGAGTAAGCGGTTGAAGATGGATGAATGGATGGATGGATGGACAATAATTAAGTCCAATTAAAAAAAAAATAGCTGAACAAAAAATTATCAGCAATTCAGCCATGTACATATTTACACATAAAGAGTTAGTCATTATATTTATCTTTGCTTTGCAAATCACTACATTTCACTCTAAATAATGGGCTTTCATGGTCTGTGAAAAGCTACTTCTCATATTCTAGACCCTTGACACTATGAATTTCACACTGTGGTCATCACAAATGAACCAGTTGCCTTTAGGGAATAAATAAAGTTCAATGAAATCAGTTCAGTACTGATAGTACAGTATAATGGCTTGCTGTGTAGTCTTACAGTAGTCACCTGTGTTGGCAGACTACAACCAGTACACACTACAATTTATTGTATATTTTAGCAAATCATACCAAATAGGACAATATGGAAACATATGAATAGTTCATAATAATATCAAGCGGCTGGACATAATGAGTAAAACTAATGGTTCCTTTAAGAGCGTGTATGTCTGTTACAGCAGAGCCACAGCCTTTGATTAGCTAATTAACAGATTTCACCGAGACTAAACACAAACCATTAACTTATGGCCTTTCTGCAAAGCCATTTAATTTCCCAGTGGACGGTGGGCAAAGACCAGGAACCCTGCTGCATTTGCACAGCACCACAGGTGTACAGGTCACCTATATAATCCATAAAAACTCATTTAGCCCTTTAATGAAGCTCTGATAAACTACACATGCTTGTCCTTCTCAGCCATGCCACACAGTGGTGTGAGGAAGACGAGAAAGAGGAAGACACAGTACAGTAGGTCTGCCACCTTGCATAGTCCTCTGCAGCCTCTCCCATTCAGTTCTTTTTCGCCCTCAATCATGTGCGTCCATGCTCCAATTCCTCCCTCTATTCATAAAATATCACGCTTGGTTTTCTTCTCTATTTTCCACTTTCCTCAAGTCTCCCAACTTTGAATTGCTCCCTGTTCTTATTGTGCGCCGACTTACAAAAAGCAAAGGCAAGCAGCAAACAGTACAACTTTTGGCTGACTCCAGGCATTTCTTATAACACACACATACACACACACACACACACACACACATACACACACACACACACACACAAACGGTATTAAACAGAATAATAAGAAACGCTGCAGTGATGCACTGGGGCTTGTGGAACTAAGACACGAAACAGTGATGCCTCACATCTCCTGCTGTTTAGCGAAGGAAAAATGAGCACTGGGTGAAACCGAGGCTTGGTGGGAGGATGACAAAAGAGTCGACCGAAGAAAATGAATAGAGGGAAGACAGATATCAAGATCGCACCTAAATCTATCTGTCACAATTGTTGTACACGCATTTCAATGTTCTCAATGGACGTGGGAGAAAATGATAAATCTACATAATAGCATGCTATGAATTTGCATAGTCTATACATACATGACATACATTTCCATATTTATACATATATATTACGTGCACTGTTCACATGAACTATACCGCCCATAATTCTCAGCCAGATCTCATGGCACATGTATTGCAATCACATGACAAAGGCTTTCCATGTTACACACGTCGTATAACTTCTAATAACAAACACAGCGTTTAAAAAGAACAAGTCTCGTTAGTGACATTACTAATCTATTTGTATTCCTCTGTGTCCTGGTTTGCCCTCTGTTAGTTTTCCGATTACCCGCTTTGTTGCCTTTTATTTGTTTTCTCCACTCCATTTTGTCTCAATCTGGTCATTTTCCTATTCCCACCCATTAGCTAACTTTCTCCTATCACATGACAATTATCAAGGGAGGGTAAAGGCTAGTGTCTGAAACACATGAATCGACCACACTATGCTCATACCCCTCATGCTGTGTTACAGCGCAGTAAAACAGTCCGTATAGGATTTCGCAGAGTTTTTTGTCATTGTTTTTTGTGCTTTTATTTACAGATAACTACTTTAAGTGGCAAAGCTGCAATTGCACAAAATAGTCTCTGTTGGTAAATGAGACCTTTTAGCTGTACTCATGTTTGACGGACGTGAATTGAAGAGGTCGATTTTGCATTCATTTCTCCAATCACGAAATCCTGGAGGGACTGAATAACACACTTGAAGGAAATCTGCCCTCTTCTACATACATGAGCTCACAGACACCCACAATTGTCTAATGTTAATAATGCTATACATCCCACCCACATCCAGACCCAAAACACAGCCAGTTTTGCTTACTTGGACTCCTTAACAAGGGTGGCTGTGGATTTGTAAAGATTTGAGCTTGTAATCTCCCAACAACAGAGTGAACGTTTTTCTCTCCACTCACCACTCAGGATCCCCTTTCCTGTCCTAGCTAATACCTATCCGTTGATTGCTAGACCTTCTGCCTGTTTTCCATCTTGAGAATTGCGTGACCTTCTGGTTTGATTGCTCTGGACTCTAATAAAAGTAAAACCTGCACTTATGCCTGCCTGCCTGTGAATTTTGTTTACTTATATTTTCAAAAATCAGGTGTCAGTTTTCTAAATAAAAATAAAAGTGAAACAAAATTGTCCCATGGTTTATTAATTTCCTCTTTTTGTAACTTTATCTCAAATGGTGCTCTCTGGTCTATATTGTGCAATCAAAGAAATGTCGCACCTATGTAGTGAGCACACGTTTGCCTCGTACCTCCGGGGTTGGGGGTTCAAATCCAGCCTCCGCCCTGTGTACGCGGAGTTTGCATGTTCTCCCGTGCTTTGGGGGTTTCCTCCAGGTACTCCGGTTTCCTCCCCCATTCCAAAGACATGTGTTGTAGTCTGTTTGTCCGTACTGTGTGAATGGGTGTGTGAATGTGTGTGTGATTGTGCGCTGAGATGGGTTGGCACCCCGTCCAGGGTGGTCCCCACCTTGTGCCCCCGGATAGGCTCCAGGCTTCCCCGCAACCCTGTGTATGATAAGAGGTATGGAAAATGGATGGATGGATATAGTGAGCAAACACAGTATTATGAACAGGAAGGCATTTGGGATTTAGTCTAACTGTGTGTGGATAGAAACAGTGACAGAAAATGCTTTTTGAATATCTTTTAGTAAGGATTAAATCATTTTTTAAATATATTTAAAGTATAAAGTGGATTTCGTATTCCGACTGACACTTTGCATGGCTTTACAGCTGACCAATCAGGAGCTCTGCTTTAAACACACATACTACAGGTGCACACAGTAGGCTGGGCATGGCTGATTAATAGCAGTAGAATCCATTTTAAGTAATTAAACCTCTGATGAAATGCAAGCTCTTAAATCCTTGCTTTATTATTCAGTAACTGTTATGAATTATTAAGTAATTACTGAGTAACTAATAGGGAAGTTATGTAGGTATGCATGGAATATAGGTCTGGACTTGTCAACAGTCCCTAGGAAATTTGGAGCAGTGTGTTAGCAGTACAAGGTGAATCGTAAAGTAAGAGATATGTGATAGCTAGTAGCACTAGCAACCAGGAAAGACATGAATTCAGACAGGAAAAGTTAAGAAATTTGTCATAGTGCTCTATACTGGGCTGTCGGTTTGTCCACTAATCATAGGGTTGGCTGTTTGAGTCCCAGCCCACGTGACTCCACATGCCGAAGTGTCCTTGGGCAAGACACATGTTCCCAAGTTAGAGCCTTGCATGGCAGCACTGTTACCATTGGTTTTTACTTTCACACTATCCGCTGTCATCCAGATGAGGATGGTTTCCCTTCTGAGTCAGGCTCCACTCAAGGTTTCTTCCTCAGATTATGTTGGGAAATGTTTACTTGCCACCGTCGCCACCGGCTTGCTCATTAGGGATAAATTCACACACTTAAAATCTGTATCCAGTGATTATATATTTAAATGTCACACTAATTTCTGTAAAGCTGCTTTGAGACAATGTCCATTGTTAAAATCTCTATACAAATAAAATTTAATTGAATTGGTGTGTGAGAGTGTGTGTGAATGGGAGAATGAGACACAGTGTAAAGCGCTTTGTAGAAGGTTTAAAAAAAAAAAAAAAGCAATATATAAGTGCAGACCATTTACCAACTATAATGATTTAAAGACTTTTATATACAGTATAATCTGAATTGTAAACAGGACACTGTCTGTGTTTGCAAACCCCATAAATGTAGAGCTTCGTGTAGCCTCCTGTCACCATTTTATTTCCAGATGCTAATTCTGGGCTCCTTCGCCCATGAACAACTGTGCACACCTTTCTCAGAAGATGGTATGGTCCAGTTAGCAAGGGATTCTGGCACTCTATCTGCCTCACTAACATGCAGTACAGCTCTCTGAGGACTTAACATGGTCCAGTTAGCACCAGACTCTTAGTCTCGGCCTGCTCCCAGTGGCCAGGCTAAATATGCAGGACTTAGTTCCAGCTGCATGCCTAAAAGGCTTCCACTTCCAATTGGTGTCTTCCATACACTTTCACTGACAAATACCATGCGCACATATACCAACACACACATAAATAAAAATCATTGATAGTGGCCCAGTAGATGTACCCTATATGACTCTCCATTCATGAAAAATTGAGAATGCCGCAGACTTCTGAGAAAAAGTCTGCAGAGAGATGCCCTTCCTTCACAGTGACACGCTCTAAACCCAGGACGGAGTGTGTACGCTCGCAGTTCTGGTCGACAGAAAAGTCCATCTGACATTTGAGACTGTCGCTCATGCAGCACCATGCAGCTCTGAGATGTCTTCAACAGGGGATGAAGTGACAGAAATGACATAAACTGACTGACAGAGAGACAGCTGGACAAACAGACGGGGGATTAGTGCCATATAAGGGTGGTGCATGTGATGTCACGGAACTCAGAGCTCTCACACCAGTAGCAGAAAACTGCTTTTCAGATCTATTTAGTAAGAATGAATCTTTATACATAACTTTATATCTTTATACATATATATAAATATAAAGTTTAAATATAATATACATATATAAATATAAAGTTTAAAGTGAAGAGTTTAAATTCCAGCTGACCAATCAGCAGCTCTGCTACACCCAGTGTACAGTATGAGCACACAGAGGAGGGAGGCCTTTTCTCCCTCACTCTCTACTGCTCCTTCCTTAATGACCGCCTCTTCTTTTTCTTCTAGCTTTCATATCTTGTTTATTCATCTGCTTACTTCACATTGCTTTTTTTTTCTCATCGGCTTCTACGCTTCTATTTTTTTTCTTCATTCTATCCTTCCTCCTCTCCTTCACAGGGTTATTAGCAATACATAATTATGTCACCCTTCCTACCTTCCTTCCTTCCTTCCTTCCTACATCTCCTGTGTTGATCTATCAGCAATTTCTAGGCTCAAATAATGTTGACCATCCACCATTAGCCTGTGTGAGCAATATGTCTGTTTCATGACAGACCAGTGTGTGTGTGTGTGTGTGTGTGTGTGTGTGTGTATAAGCCTCTATCTAGCAGACTCTATCCTCAAACACAGATATTAGTCTATAACCAGGGTCAGTAATTATTTGCCATAATGTACACTCTTATATTCCTCTATATCACTCTATCACATTCCTTCATTTCATTAAAGGCGTTATTTATTATTAAACCCGGGTTATACCAGGCACCAGTCAGTCCCTCAGCAATGATTGGCGTGTTTTTGTTGGTCTGAATTCTGAACCAGGCTTCAGCTGCAGAAGGGACGGAGAACGCCAGGGGAGTTGCTGACAGTGTTAGCAGGTGATAAGGGTGTTATTAAAAGAACCGAAATTAAAATAATCAGCTCTGTCAGCATCGATAACACACAAACACACATTCTAACAGTGACAGGCCACCAACAGTGAGATTGTGAAGAAAACACTTAAAACCAGGCAGCAAGAAGACAGTATGAATGACTCATGTTAAACCAGTTTGTATATTAAACTTATCTGATGTAATAATTTATGAAGTAAATGAAATATGTGGAAGAAGTGTTTTTGTTATACTAGATAAACTGTATTAAAAAAGTATATTATGATGAGTATGATAAATATTGCAGCAACAACAACAATAACAACAACAACAACAACATCATCAGCACCATGTGACACCACTAAAGTGACATTATTTGACCGACAAAAGGCCTAAATCAGATAAGATTGGATTTTTTCCCCCGTCCAATCCACTGATGTATATTATGCCTTGAGTGCTTTTAATGTTGAATAGATAGTGGTCCACCACCACTGGTGCAGTGATGTTCATCTCTTAAGAAATCTGGTTTCACTTTATTTGGAAAGTCCAAGGTCACTGGATCTCAACAAACCATCTTATAGAATGTCATTAAGTAGCTTATCAACATATTCACAACAACATGCCAATTGATGTTTAACTGCCTTTCAACACCCAAACACCCAAAGAAACGTATCTGTTGAGTCCACATGAGCTGAATTTGTGAATTTGATTGGCGAGTTAAAATTAAAGCAAAAGGAACATGGTGATAGTTTATAGATCCACCCATTTTCTGTACCGCTTATCCTACACTGGAATACAGGGAACCTGGAGCCTATCGAAGGGGACTCGGGGCACGGGGTGGGGGACACACTGAACTGGGGTGCCAATCCATCACAGGGCACAATCGCACACACACTCTCACACTATGGACAATTTGGTAAATGGTAAATGGCGCACTTATATAGTGCTTTTATCCATTTACATTTATTCACTTAGCAGACGCTTTTATCCAAAGCGACTTACAAATTTTATCCAAAGCGCTTTACACTGTGTCTCATTCACCCAATCACACACACACACTCACACTCACACACCAATGGTAGCAGAGCTGCCATGCAAGGTGCTAGCTTGCCATCAGGGGCAACTTAGGGTTCAGTGTCTTGCCCAAGGACACTTCAGCATGAGGCATCATCTGGGCCGGGAATCAAAACGCCAACCCTACGATTAGTGGATTAGTGGACAACCCGCTCTACCGACTGAGCCACATCTGCCCAATTCCCAATTTGGAAATGTAAATCACGTACATGCAGGGTGCAGGCAGAAATCAAACCCCCAACTCTGGAGGTGCAAGGCAAACGTACTATGCCACCATGCCCCCTAGTCTATAGATCATCTTATACGGTATACGGTATACATCTTAAACTGTATACGGTGCTATGTAGATGCTACAGCTACCCGTGCCCAGGAGTTCCATTTACCATATGCATGCGGAAAACAGCGGTTTCCTCACAGTGTGTTACGCTTCCCTGTAATGTAGCATGAGCATCATATGGTTGGCTGGCTTCATGTGTGTCAGAAAAAAACACATACTAGCCCTCCCCCTTCCCAGTTGGTAGCCGTTGTTTGACAGTGAAGTGCGGGCTGGTGCATGGAAATTGGCCAAGACCAAATGAGGAAGAAAATGGGGGCGAAAAAAGGAATCTAACAAACGTAAACAGTTAAGAATGAATCAGTTGGTTGATGAAGGTCACTTGACATGTTGTTGCCCATCTGTAGACGGTTTGCTGACAGTATGTCAAGTGTCTGAATCACAAATGACATTTTTACAAATTCATACAAATTTGAATAATCAAGGATGAATGTCATTCAGCTTCAAATGAATGAAGGCATAAGAAAAGGTATGAACAAAAGATATGAATCCCACCTCTAACCTTTATCACAACCTTCGTCTCTTCTCATAAAAACAGAGTTATGGGGATTGTTGTGAATTTCTAAGTCTGAGACTGTATTAAATCAACAACAGAAAGCATGCAGGGAGTTAGATCAGAGAATGCTTAAAGCTGCATCCATAGTAATATCTTGCTATTGTTTATTCAGGTTCATCCAGCTGTTGAGCAGATGTGTGTGACCTATAAGCCATGGATACCACACTATCCGTTGTTACCCAGATGAGGACGGGTTCCCTTCGGAGTCTGATTCCTCTCAAGGTTTCTTCCTCAGATCCTCTTAGGGAGTTTTTCCTTGCCATCGTCACCACCGACTTTCTCATTAGGGATAAATTCACACACTTAAAATCTGTAACCAGTGTTTATAAATTTCTGTAAAGCTTCTTTGAGACAATGTCCAGTGTTAAAAGCGCTATACAAATAAAATTGAATTGAATTGAATTGAATGTAGATGATTGCAGATAGTAGCTCATAGATGTTTTTATCTATAGAGTTGATGTTTCAAGCTCATAACTATAAGGTAATCATGATTTTGTCTGGAAGACAATAGACAAAATCAGCAAATTAATTCAGATGATAATTCAAATTAATTCAGATGGGGAGTGCAAAGGTAAAAACGCTGATTTGAAATGCACATTTGAATATAATACTAACTAAAGGTGAATTAAACACAATCAGAGTTTGTTAAACATAACATCATCATCTGAAACTAACTGTCAATGACTGGGGCATCTTTAATCTTTGTCATTCTTAAACATTTCGCTTTATTTTATTTTTTTTGCGCTTTTCCAATAATTAATCTATAAAAACATGCATTCATAAATGTGTGAACCCATCTCAGGCAACAATGTCATTTTTAAAACAATTCTCTGCTGACAATGACTGCATATTATTCTTAAAAGAGTAAAAGGCTTGAGCTTTTTAGCATAGAATCAGCAAATTCATGCTAATGGTATGCGGAAATCCTAATGTTTTACTTTAAAACAAGCTTGGGAATACATGTAACGGCGTTACGGAATCAAGATAAAAAAAACTGGTAACTGTAATTACAGTTACAGTTAGGTCAAAAAAACAAAGTAATCAGATTACATGTACATTTTGAAAAAGATAAATAAATAAATAAATAAATATTGGGAATAATATCAGGATTACAATTTATTTTTCATTTAAAACCAAAGATATTAATCTTTTGACATAACACAATATTAGACAGCTGCATGATTATAATTCTGGTTCTCGCTTGTCAGTCATGACTCACACGAGCAACAAAATTATTTATTTTATTAAAGCAAATCCAAACACAGAACATGTTTTTAGTCCTTATAATAAGTAAAATAAAAGTATTTTAGCTCAAACTGCTTTTCTCTGGACTTTATTGACCTTGAAGTAATCCAAAAATAATCAGATTACATTACTTTCATATTGTGATTACGCTACTGCTCACGTTTTTTATGAAGTCGTTTGTAAATGTAACGGGACATATTTTTAAAGTAAACCTCCCAACAGTGCTTTAAAATGAATAATAATTCATAATTTACTTTCAGTCTACAATTTAGGTGCTAGGGTTGTACTTTCAATGTGATGTCATCAATCACTATCATAATATTATTGAAAATAATGAAAATGAGAAGAACCTTTCGTCTTCCCAGGATCTTCAGGGAATTGGGATGTTAAATTCGAACTTCCTGTTGAACATGTGGCTTGTGGAATATTTCATAGGGGTGAATGTGTTCAGTATTTTAAGGTGAAGTGTAGTTCTAGTGGGCGGGGACAGGTAAATATACTGTTTTCAAAGGCTACGTCTACATTAATAGGGATAGATCTGACAAGAATTTCTAAAACCTCTGAAAACGCCTACATCCTATACTGCACGTGCGATTAAACGTAAGGAACTTTGGCCCGCGTCATTTCCGTCAGGCGATTATTTAAAAATGCAATCTGAAGGTTGTACAAAGTGACATTAATCCTCAACAACGCTATCAAACTGGATCAACACAACAACTGCAGTACAACATCGTCCACCATCTGGTTTCTTTTGAGTTGAGTGGGTCACATGACTGCATCACACATCATTGTTTTTGAATATCTCCGTTCTCTCAGTCCACACTACAACGCGAAAACTGCGTTTTCAAATTTATCCGCTTGGGATAAAAAACGCTTTCAAAAAAGTTCAGTTTTCGCTGGACAAAAACACGGTCTCAGTGTTGAGGGAAGAGCCAAAACATAGAGAATAACATGAATAAATTTTCAAATTTATCCGGATTAATGTGGACGCAGCGTAAGTGCTGTAGATGGTTTTATTTATGTTTATGTAAAACATGCACATAGGTTAGTGTTATAATGTACATTATGAAACGTCTTTTACCTTTACTCAATGTCCAGATTTGTAAACGTAATATGAATTAGACGCAAATTATCCCCTGAATCATGGAATTATCCTTTCACAACTGAATATTTGTATTAAAAAAATGTAAAAACATTCTTTCACACATATCCATCCATCCATCCATGCATCCATCTTCAACCGCTTACTCCTTTTCAGGGTCACGGAGGTACCTGGAGCCTATCCCAGGGAGCATCGGGCACAAGGCGTGGTACACCATGGACATAATCCCTCTATAATGAACATGCACACATAAGCATGCAGACACGCAGCTGTGGTCTTTCATGATGAATGTGTTTCTGGTTTCATGTTTCCCGAACATGAATATTTTCCCATGTCTTCACCGATCCAGCCCTGATGAAGAACTGTAACATGATTTGACAAGAAACCGTGAAAAAAAAAACCACAGATTGTGGACATCAGTAGAACGTGTATTATCAGAAGCATGGGATGAGGACGAAACGGTTCCATCGAGCGCATAACTCACTTGCGAATTTGACGGAATTCACACCAGCCTCGTACGGAAAGCTATGAAGTTTGGTTCCAGCTGCGTCCGCTCAGCAGTCATAACAGTTTTATGACTTTGTTCATATGAAATCCAATAAAAGTGCCTACGTTTGATATAACTTATGAATTCTTCATGAGATGGCATTGCTGTGAGCGAGGACACACTGTGAAAGCAACAACCAGAAGGGTACAAAGTCTAAGAGTAAGTGAAATACATGGTGGATGGACTGAGAGATATGGTGAGCTAAACACAAGGCCGTATAGATTTATAATGCATTCAACAGCTTTCAGAGAGTCCTGTGTTTCACTACACACACACGTAGAAATCTGCCTGCACTGCATCCCGAGTTAAAACACAGCGGTTAAATTCATGCCCAGAGCTGGTGCCACACCATCACTTTATGATGGATTTAAAGCGTGGAAAACGTACCCTCATGCCCCAAGGGAGGAAAGTGTTGACCAGGCTAAAATCACTGCTTATTAAGTCTCTTTTGTTCTGAGGACTCTCTTCCCAGAGGGACACTTCAAATGTCAAATCCTCAGCACGAGAGACACGGTGCTGCAATGCCTGCTGCTGGATGAATGTGTATGAGCTTTTTCCTGTGCGCAGTTACATGTTATCCTCCCACGCCATAATAACCACATCAAAGCAATCATAATCAAAGTGTCGGAGTGCATGAATTACTTTGCCTCTTTTAAGATTAAATCTGTATGGCACCCAAGAAACCGTCAAAATCTCCTTTCAGCCAAGAGTCCACATTTTCACACTTTCAAATAGGCAAAGTAGTGTAAAAATATAACACTTTAACATAATTATTTATATATTAATTATATTTTGTGGTGTATCACTGTTACAAATTCATGCAGCAACCATCCATCTATTTTCTGTAACGCTTATGCTAGACAGGGTCGCAGTGAGCCTGGAGCCTATCCCAGGGAACTCGGGGCACAAGGTGAGGGACACCATGGTCAAGGTGCCAATACATCCCACATACCCATTCACAAACTACGGACAATTTGGAAATGTCAGACAACCTACAACGCATGTCTTTGGACTGGGGAGGAAGCGCTTCCGGACACCCTTAAAGTGCAGGTATAACATGCAAACTTCACTCACACAGGGAAAAGACAGGAATCAGGAATGGGTGTGTGTGTGGGGGGGAGTGGGTGTGTGTGTGTGTGTGGGTATGGATGTGTGTGTGTGGGGGGGTGAGGGTTGTGTGTGTGTAGGTGTGTGTGTATGTGGGTGTGTATGTGGGTGTCAGGGTTGTGTGTGTGTGTGTGTGGGTGTGGAGGGAGGGGTTGCGTGTTTGGGGAGTGGGGGTGGGGAGGTGTGTATGTGGGTGAGGGTTGTGTGTGGGTGGGTGTGGAGGGAGCGGTTGGGTGTGTGTGGGGGTGTGTGTGCATGAGTAGGTGTGTATGTGTAGGTGTGTGTGTAGGTGTATGTGGGTTTGTAGGTGTGTGGATGTGTGTGTAGGTGTGTGTGTGGAGGGAGGGGTCGGGTGTGTGTGTGTGTGTGTGTGTGTGTGTGTGTGTGTGTGTGTGTGTGTGTGTGTGTGGAGGGAGGGGTTGGGTGTGTGTGTGGTGTGTGTGTGTAAGTGTGTGTGTGGAGGGAGGGGTTGGGTGTGTGGTGAGGTGTGTGTGTGTGTGTAAGTGTGTGTGTGGAGGGAGGGGTTGGGTGTGTGGGTAGGTGTTTGTGTGGTGTGTGTGTGTGTGTAGGTGTGTGTGTGGAGGGAGGGGTTGGGTGTGTGGGGAGGTGTGTGTGTAGGTGTGTGTGTTGGGGAGGTGTGTGTGTGTGTGTGTGTGTGTGTGTGTGTGGTTGTGTGTGTGTGTGTGTGTGTGTGTGTGTGGGTGTGTGTGGGGGGGGGGGGGGGGGGTGTGTGTGTGTGTGTGTGTGTGTGTGTGGGTGTGTGTGGAGGGAGGGGTCGGGTGTGTGTGTGTGTGTGTGTGTGTGTGTGTGTGTGTGTGTGTGGGGGGGGGGGTGTGTGTGTGTGTGTGTGTGGGGGTGTGTGGGGGGGGGGGGG